>RWJN01000516.1:0-22785 GCA_004332605.1 Steccherinum ochraceum
GGCAATTTTGGATCGGACATCACTCGGCATATGCACGGGTCCTGCTTGGAGCAGCGAGGCGACTTGAGCGCGCTAAGATGGCCGCGCTTTGAAGTGGGTGGTGTACTGCGAGTGCAGCTGGCCAGTCGTCCATTGGTGCACACAGAGATTGCGCATCTATACGGTGACGAAGATGAGCGAGAGAGACGTCGGTGACTCGGACGTCGACGTCGTTGGTCATGACGGCAAGGGACAAGAGACAAGCGCGCAATGCTTCCTCACGCCGACGACCATGCTGCTATTAGGCCTGTCAGTCAAGGACTTTCTGCTCTTCATCTTCATCTTCATCCCATACAAAATCCTCTTCTTCCTCCTCCGACCCAGCGTATTCTTTGATCTCGACCTCGCCGTGCACTGCAGGGGATACCCGCTCTCCTCATCCCAGCTCGAAGAATCCCCCATCGAGCGTCCCTTCTGGCAGAGCGCCACCTTCCTCTGGCTGCTCTTCGTCCACCGCTGTCTCCTCTTCCTCTTCTTCTGGACCGCCTGGTGTCGTTTCACTCCCAACGTCAACTTGCCAGCTACCACCGCCTGGCTCTCGCTCCAATGGCACACCCACACGTTTATCGCGTTCCTCCTTCGCTCACCGCTCTACCTCGCTCAACTCTGCTGGACGCTCCTCCTCATCGCGCCACACTATTACTTCCTCCAGCTCGCGTATTCACAGCTACGGAACGCCCTCGGCCTATGCACGCTCACCCATGACCACCTCCGTCGCCTCCATACCGCTCGCAGAGATGCTCCGACACGGGTTTTTCGCAAGGCACATAAAGAATACAAGAACCCCATCCAGATGCAATACATCTTCACCCATACGTTCCGCCGTCCACGCGAGCTCGCGTTCTCCATTCATAATCTGCGCGATGCCTTCGCTCGGGGAGATATCATTCTCAAGGACCCCAAAAACACTCTTTCTGCGCTCGTCGCGGGCAAGGTGGTCGTGGAGGGGATAGAGATCCGACCGTATTTGTGGTTTGGACCGGATGCGTGGAAGACTTTGGGTTTGCTTCGGCGTGGGGTTATCAACTTCAGTGCAGCGAAGGTGCGTCATCTTTTTTGCCATTGATCCTCTCGCGTTCAAAACTAAAATGACGCGTCTCTTCTCAGTTGGATTCTTTTTTTCCGAGTAAGTACCCTTTTCACGCGTCTTCGAGCATTGTGACTATACTCAGACACTCACCAACGTCCCTCGAATCCAGAGAAAACCCCCAACGGCACCCCCGAACCCCACCAAACTCTCGATGGCGTCCCCCTCGCCCAAATCCGCACCGCCGTACGCACATTCGCCTCCTCCATTCCTCCTGGAGCGTCCCACCAATACCACCTCGCCTTCACCGCCCGCGGACCCGCTCTCCCCCTCTGGCCGTTCGACCCCCTGTTCAGCGTCGCGTCCGCGCCGCTGGGGCAGCGCACCGATTTCCGAGACGCGTGGTCGCAGCTGAAGAAAGGGCGGTTGGGACCACTGGAGAACGCGTACACGACGGATGGGGATGGCGATGGCGATGTAGGACTGGACCGTGCCAGAGAAAGTTATGCACCGCTTTTGATGACGCACAACCGCGTCTTGAACGTGTTATCGAGAGAGTTCCCTCATCTAAAGTTCGAGCTCCGAGACGTCTCACAGGCGTACGCGGAGCGGTTGATCGACGAGGCCGTCCCTGGGTTAGAGCAGATAGTGGAGAACCTCGTGCCGTTGCACGCGGACGGATCGGAGGATGAGTTGGAGTGGATGAGGGAGACGGTAAGGGAGGAGGTGTTTTTGAAGTGGCTCTTGGCGGCGGTGGTGAGGGCGGGGTTGCTTGCTAGGTGGGAGGTGGTGGTGGAGAACGTGTCGTAGGATGAGTCCTCGTATCGACCTGGTGAGTGGTGGTTCTCATGTCATTTGCATGAGCTCACATCCCGTCGTTCAGATCTGCGGATTCTGGGACGATCTTAAATCCGCTTTGTGCGACCAGCAGATCAGAGTGTGGATGTGGGCTGTGCAGAGAGTGGAGGCTCGAGCGTTGCAAATGAGACGACGCTCATGCTCGCCTAACATCTCTTCGTTCTTCCTCTGTAAAAATAGGTGCGTCACCACCTACGATCTTACGTTGAGCAGCACCCAGCTGATTTTGACATGTAGGCGGTTGCAGGTTATCGATTATCCGCCGTCTTAACGTGTAATTGATACGCCATGAAATATAAGTCCACCCTCCGCAGATCGTCGGTTGTACTTATACCAACTCAATCTGCAAGCGCGGCCAGACGTCGTATCTTTGCTTTTCTCCCGATGGCCCTGTTAGGTGCTTTGATCATCTCTTACACCTTGCACAGCAACCAGATATGCGGACTGTTCGTCGGACGGAGGAGGCCACACTGTACGGGCGCGATGATACTGACCAGACTATGAGCGGAGTATCTGGGAAAAAATCGGAGACGTTGCTCACGAAGAGTGGAAGCCCTCTCCATTTGTTCTTCGTCTGTAGAAGAGTCGCCATGATAGGTGCGTCTTCACCTACGATCTCAATTTGTGCAGCTCGACTGATTTTGATTCACAGGCGGAGGCAGGTCATCCCTATCAAAAAAGTGTACTCGTTACCCCATGAAATATACATCAAGCCTTCGCAGATCGTTCCTTGTATAGCAGCCCAGTATGACGTGCTACCTTTGCATTGGTTCCCAATGGCCCCGTTGAGTGTCTTGACCAATTCTGATGCCTTGTACAGGAGCCAGATATGCAGCAATTCGTCGGATAAGGCAGCCAATACTGTACGCTCTTATCATCCAGGATACGAAATCAACCCCGTGGGTGTCATTCCTGGCTTCTCCGATCCCAGATCTGATGTTTTTAGCTCGCTCTCAGGATGGGAGTGCCTTCTGTATTCAATCCATTTGGTGCTTTGACGTCCTAGGGTGGCTGTTCGGCACACGACAGCTGTTAGCACGTTCACAGCCTCTTCGTCTATTATTGTATCAAGTATCCTCGGATGTTTGGTGAGTTTCGGCATACGGCCTCACCGCTTCTATGATTCATAGTCCTACAGAATCGAATACAATGATGGAGTGGTTCGTGCTTCGCCTTCAGGAGAGACTGCGGCAGGATCGTACATTCAGTGATGTATTTAGGTGTCTCTAGGAATTGACACTGATTCGTATTGTCCCACAGATCCTCGATCCTCAGTTCTCGATAGGAAGATGCTGTCGCTATCCCACCTTTCTCTGGCTTGTTCCGTGACCGCGATATCTGGTTCCCATGATCTTCCTGCTGAACCACCAATGGCTTGCTTCGCACGCAAGTGCAGATCGCTCGATACTCTCAGGAGATCTCTGTTCGACATTTCGCTTCGTATGTGCCTAGGATCCTGGAGAATTCCAGCGTTCGTGGTATATCAGGCTTTGAGATATCGGTGCTTCTTTCTCCCACATATTTTTTTCGCGTACTTATACCGCTCTGATTCCATTCCCTCGTATCCCTTCTTAGATTGAACCCGCGCTTTTGAAGTGAGTATCCGTTCTGCAGTTGAATTCCGCATTATTCAAGTCACTTTCCGTCCAGATCATCTGTCAGGTGCTGGAGATGATAGCCTCTCCCAGGCTTCCCTTTGACGTGCTGGAGCAGATCATGAGGTATCTGCGTATCGGTGAAGACGACGACGTCGAACGGCTCTGGAATGCTGGATCGCGGGAAGGGCGCTTGGCCTTGAAAGCTTGCAGCTTGGTCTGTCGCGACCTGCTGCACTGCTCTCGGCGACACCTGTACCGCGATTTGACCTTGGGATCTGCCAAGGAGCTGGAAGACTTCCTCGTTCTTCTGAGACGCCTCCCTTGGTTGTCAAGTTGCACATCGATCCTGTATATCATGGGTTCCGGCGAGGACCACTCGTGGATATCCACCCTGCCGTTCCGACTTTTCCCTGTTCTGCACCTTACCCAAGCCGTCTTGTACGACGTCAACCTCCGGGTCAACCATCCCAGCGCCTACAAGGCTTTCCGTTTGCATGGGCCCCGGAAATGGACCTTCCTCGATGTGAGGTATACAAGGTACTTGCAGATCACACAACTTTTGCCCACAACCACCACATACCTTCGGGTGATTGAAAATCACGCGAGCTGGAGTGGCCCGCTTCCTGATCAAGAGGTCTCCTTTCGACATATACGAG
The DNA here is from genome assembly GCA_004332605.1 of Steccherinum ochraceum. Lineage (NCBI taxonomy): Eukaryota > Fungi > Basidiomycota > Agaricomycetes > Polyporales > Steccherinaceae > Steccherinum > Steccherinum ochraceum. Next base: position 4,179 of record RWJN01000516.1, read on the forward strand.
GGCCATTTAGGGTTGAGTGGATACCGCCTCGGAAATGCCGTACTCTCTTATACAGCACTCTGTCCTTTCCATATACCGATTTCAGCTTATATGTTCGCACCATCAACTCGAAAAGCCGTTGTATGCATTCTTCAGCCGTGGAGGACCTGTTGAGACTGTTTTTGAGCCGCATTGATCAGAGTCCGGAGAATGAGATTATTCTGCAGCTCGATTTATACAAGCACGACCATGTGCTTCAGCTCCAGCTCATCCATCAACGTGAGCATTTCAGACTGGTTCGATGTGTTTCTCGCTGATCATCCCACTTAGACGCAACAAATATCCTTGTCGTTCAAATAGGTGCCGCCACTCTGGGTTGCATTGCTACGTTACCCATCGTGCGGGCCCTGAATCAAACTCGATCCACTGTCTTCAGCGTATTGCGCATCGTCGTCTGCAAGGCATACTACCCGTGCTTCAAACCCGAGGTGAATCCACCTGTGCTTGATAAGCAGGTTCTCGTCAGCCGTTGGAGCAGTATCGATGGCGCGCTTGCTCGAGAAAACTATCCCAACATCCAAGGATTCCAATTCGAATGCTGTCTAGATCCTCGCGTACTCCCGGCAGGCTATGCATGCACGAACGTGCTCATTCGTGACCTTCTCCCTACCTTCACTGCTATCGTACCACCTGCTGAGCCTTGCAAATCCTGTCAAACCTTGATCCATCCATCCGCCGCAAGGTGTCCTCTCCACAGGTAAGTGGTTCGTCCAATAACGTGAATTGAACTGTTTCTGAATTGGCGGGTTTAGCACGACTCAGAAAATAACAGCATACTCCAGGCTTTCTTACTCCGTATTGGAGCGGTGTCTAGAACATCTTTCTTTCGAGCTGAATGATGCGGAGAGCAAGGAGGCCCTTCTTGCCTTGTTGGCCTGCAGTCTAGTTTGCAAGGCGTTGCAGCAATACTGCCGAAAATACATCTGCACCACTACCACCCTCACGTCCGGAAAGGATTTGGCGGTATTCGTGCAGTCATTGAAACGTAACCTCAAGACACCCAGACGAATCATGAACCTTGTCCTTCGCGGCATGCAAGGCGCCGATCAATCATGGATCTCCACTGTTGCTTTCCATCGAGTTCTGCTGCCTCTCTTGCGTCTTCGCAGATGCACTTTGGAGGGAGTAGACCTTCGACTTATCCATCCCCGAGCGTATCAACTTTTTCGACAGTATGGACCGGAAGAATGGACGTTCATCAGAGTCAAATACTCCAGATACTCACAGATCATGCGACTCCTCCCCGTAACAACCACTCGCCTGCAAGTCGAAGAGCCAAAGGATCCGTTAGGTCTTAACATACCTTCAAATCCTGGACGTCTTAGCTTCAGCTGTACACGAGTACCTCTGAAAATTGATTGGTCATCGTCCTGCAGACATCGAGAGAGCCTCGCCAAGAGTATGTCCGTCAACGCAAGTCCGCGCGCTGGCCTCGACCTGCTCTTGAACGGCTGGCTCCAAGACCACGAAGGCGAAGATGCTGCTGCAATAGCATGTGTTCGTGATGTATTTGAAAGCTGCGCCGACCGTGTGGGCAGCCAACACGCTGCTCTGCGCTTTCGGTATTACAGCCAGGAATTTGAGGGCGTCATCATTTCCATGTGGAAACTAAATAGTACGTTCACTTCCTGAGCCTTCTTCGGGTGTCGCTGCTAATTAAAATCCTCTCATGTAGCTCGCACCTTTCTACAGCTGAGTGCAACGGCTCTAAGCTTGTGCAGCGTCACTCTTTCTCATGTTGCGAAGCTCTTGGATCACGCTGTATCCCGCGTTTTCGACACTTTCGTTCTCGAAGTCATGATCGAACCCAGTCTCACGGACTACACCCCAGAGAACCTTGTCAATGTCAATGATCTCGTCGCGCATTGGGCAAGCATTGACGCAGCGCTCGCAAGTGCCTGTTATCTTGAAGTCCGAGAATTCCAGTTCCACTGTCATCTAGACACGAACGCGCTGCCAACGGGATACACATGCACCAATCGACTCATCTGCGACCTCTTACCCAAATTTACCTCGCGAGTTCAGCTCTATCCAGTTTGTCTGAGCTACGCTAGACAGGGAACATGGCATAGCTGTGCATACCATGGGTGAGTCCCGCCATGATTCTGTCTTGAGCGTTTGAAAATCGACGAAAGTAACTCTTCGAACTCCTAGATTCCGTCCACACGAAGGGTTAAGAGGTTGAAAACTACGGAGTCGAGTAGGGTGCAGAGTATGTACATCATTCATACATAGAATCAATAGACGAATGTCTGACAGTAGAGAGTGTGAAGACAAACGTGGTGACAAGCCAAGACATATGTACTAATAATCACCGGTCACCGTCTTCTTCCGCATGTATATGCCGCACTCTACAGTATCCCAGCTTGCTCATCTCTCTGCGACTCTCAGAGCAAGCCGGCCCCAACTTCTCCCGCAATTTGCCGAAGCGGAAAGCAAAGTGTACACGCGATAACTGAAGCGGAGATTGAACTGGCAGCACACGTCGAGCAAGCCGTTTTCGGCGTCGTCCTCATCGTTCGCAACGGCGACAAGCGACCTCATCACGACGACGGTGGAAGGCGCGGCCGCCATCATGGATTCCTCAGACTCGTCTGCGTCGACCACTACCCTGTTCATGCCCATCGTCTCCCCACCAACACCCGCTCCTTCTCCAGGTCCATCTACCCCCATCTTTCTCTCCGATGCAGATCATCCCTCGTTTTCGTCGATTCCCCTTCCAACACACCTCGATTTACGACACAAATTTGCATCCATGAACCCTCGAGAAAGACGCAGCCTGCTCTCTGGCATCATCGCCGACTGCACGCCGGAGGAACTTGCCTTTATATCCAACACCGTGACCAACATTCTTCGGCGAGATTTCCTCCAAGATCTCCCCGCAGAGCTCTCGGTATACATCCTGGGCTTTATCGACGATCCCCAAACTCTCGGACGAGCAGCCTGCGTCAGCAAGTACTGGTCTCAACTCGTCAGAGACGAATGGCTATGGAAGCGCCTTTGCAACGTCCATGGATTCGAGCCAGAGGAGGAGCTCGTACGAAACTACATCATGAACGAGCCCCTTCCTCCCACTCCTGGTGTTTCAAGCTCGTACAGATCCTCGTCGATCTCGGACACAGCCAAGACCTTTTCCTTCCGCCGGCACTTCCGCATGGAGCATGTCACAAGTAAGCCCTCTATTTTGATCTCTCTTCTCTCGATTTCTTATCGCCCATGTCTAGTTTCCAACTGGCGTGCAGGAGGAACTCTCCTACGCACGCATCGCGTTCCGCTTCTCCCACACCACACTGCCGAAACACCTCCGCCCATCCTCGATCCACCTCCAGCATCCGCCATCCCAACATCCCTCGCCGTGGACACCGACTGGGTCGTCGTCGGTCTCGCTAACAGCCGCATTCTCGTCTTCAGCGCCAAGACTGGTGTTCTCAGCCGCACTCTCGTCGGACATGGAACGGGCGTATGGGCGGTGGCGTTGATCAAAGGAGCGGGAGAGGCGAAAGGGAAAGAACGGGAGAGGCTAAATGAGGATGAAGATGAGCAGCTCGCGAGCGAGAGTTTGGATGATGAAGATGTTTTTGCCGAGGAGAGACGACTTCCACCAGCGATGCGACACGCCGTAGGCCTCGATCAACCTGGCCCTTCATCGTCCTCTGCATCGTCCTCGTTCAGACATCCACCGAAAGACACCTTCCCCGGCCTACCAAGCGATCCAGCAGGCTCTTCTCTCGGTTGGGGGCAACCCAACACCCTCGTCATTTCTGGCGGATGCGACAAGGCTCTCCGCGTTTGGGACGTCAAGTCGGGGTATTGCATTTACGTCCTTCACGGCCACACCTCCACCATTCGCTGCCTCAAAGTCTTGCACCATCGGCCGATCGCCGTATCCGGCTCGCGAGACTGCACCGTACGAGTATGGGATGTGCAGAAAGGACGGCTCTTGAGGGTGTTGGAGGGTCACGAGAGTAGCGTGCGCAGTTTGGACGTATGCGGGAACAGAGTCGTGAGCGGAAGCTACGATACGACGTGTCGACTTTGGGACGTCGACACCGGAGAGTGTCTGCACGTCCTGCGTGGGCATTTCCACCAAGTGTACAGCGTCGCGTTTGACGGGTTGCGCATTGCGAGCGGAGGGATCGACACGACAGTGAGGGTCTGGGACGCTGAAACTGGGTAAGTGCAATTCAGTGTTCGCGTTGCCGGAGTACCTGACTGATCTTCTACGTTTCCAGTGCCTGCTTAGCGTTATTGCAAGGCCATACCGCCCTGGTCACTCTTCTTCAACTCACGCCAACCGTCCTCGTCACTGGCGGATCTGACGGACGCGTCATCACCTTCTCTCTCGCCCCACGCCCATCCAGATCTAGACCTCATGGCCTCTCTTCTCCCTCTTCACCTTCCTCATCACAACAACCATCCTTCTCCGTGATTCAGAAACTCGCCGCCCACGACAGCACCGTCACCTCGCTCCAACTCGACGACCGGTTCCTCGTCACCGCCGGCAACGACGGACGTGTTCGCCTCTTCGCGTTCGACTCGACCACGGGCAAATGCGAGTACGTGCGGGAGGTCACCGAGCCAAGTGAGAGCGTGTGGAAGGTCGGGTTCGTGAGGGGGACGTGCGCGGTCATGTGTAGGAGGGCAGGGAAGACGGTGATGGAGATGTGGAGGTTCCGGCCAAGGAGTTGAGGATCTCAGAATTTAGTGATGAGGATCTGGGATGGCTGGTGCTCTTGAGCTCACTGTTTCTCGTTTCTTGTAAGTCTTGTGCCAACATGTACCAGTACCATGTATTGCCCAGTCGTTTCATTCGGTCCGGGTCGTAATGACATTGTATTATACCGCAGACCATCTAAGCTGGCCATGAGAGTTCACCGCCCGCAGCTAGTCCTACGTTTCACTGCTTCGTTAGCCGTCTGCCACTCTCAGCTCGTAACAATTCACATATCCTGCTCTTACTCGTCTTGCCACATTCGTCCTATGCATCGACCTACTCGTTGTGCTTGTCATCTTGCTCATCTTCAAGCTCTTATGTCTCCTCCACACACTTCTCCAGTTCACTTCCTTTCCTTTCGATAAACCTCCCGACCTCTTCCATCATATCCGTAGCAACGTTGGCGGTGTTGTGCGCGGCACGTAAGACGGGGAGCTGTGCGGGAATTGAGAGAGGGAGACTGGTAGCGTGCTTAGGTCGCCGTCTTTCTAATCACGCCCCCTTCGCTCTCGTACATGATTTCCATCAACTGACTCATCTCTGCAAGCTTCTCCGTCAGCTTTTCACATTTCGTACGGCTGAAATCTGAGCGTTCGAAGAATTAGTAGGGCTTGAAAATCTACACAGAGCCAGACGTCAACGCTCACCCATGATATGCACATGAATGCCATCTTCCATTTTTGAACAAGCCGGAGCAACGAGTGCGTGGTACTCGTGCAGTGAACTGTGGGAGTAGGTCGCAGACGAGCTGATTTGTGCATGAGTATCCCGTTGGCAAGGCGTCGGCGTCGAGCTGACACTGGAAGTCTAGTGTGTGGACATTGGGATAGTTTGCACTTGCTACGAGTGATGCGTCTATACTTCTCCAGAGCGGGACGAGTATCTTGGCGTCGAGTGGGGGTAAAGTCTCCTGAGAGTCTCGCGAGTCGCTGAACATCAGCCGGAGGACAAAGTAATGAAAAACTTTAGATGCGGCGTGGTGTAACAGCCTCGTAATGTGCGGCGTAGTGACGTTACCCAAGTTCTTGACCTCAACAGTCAGCATCAAGATAGCATTGGTATTGGCTGCAGCCTGTCATCAGCATTGAGACGTGGGGAATCCTAACAGTATGCCCACCTCTTGATTGCCACATGACCACGTGAGTCCTCTCGAATTTGCTGGTGAGGTATTCGAGACGTATATCACGGGCATTTAAAGAACCAGCAGCGCTCTCGAAGACTTTCCGGATGCATCCAACCACCGCAGTATCACCGGCGTGAACACAACTCTCTTCCACTCGACCACCCATGTAGAAATGAAAACCAGCAGATGGAATCTGGTTGCCATTCAGATTCCTACAGAGGCTCTCTCGGTGCTGCCAGGACGAGTACCATTGGACTTCAAGTGGAGATTGCATATGTCGGAAGCCGTACCAGCCAGGATTTCGAGACGTATTGCTGCCCGATGAGTCGAACGGCTCTCCAATGAGCAAATGTGTTGTGGATATGGGTAGGAGTCGAGTGATTTGCGAATACCTTGAGTATGCGACCTTGATAAACGTCCAGTCTCTAGGTCCGTGCAAGCGAAAGACTGGGTATGCACTGGGATGAATGTTGTGTAGATCAACGCCTTTTAAGATGAGCTTGCGAAGACGCAGGAGAGGCATCAGACGGAATGGGGTGGTAGAGATCCAGGACTGGCTGCTGCCAGGTGCACCTCGTAAAACGAGGATCTTGGTATGTCGAGACGGTGACCGAGAGGGATGCCTTATCATTTTCATAAACACGGCAAGATCCTCGCTAGAGTGCAAGGTGACGGTTTCGAAAAGGCGCTGCCGACAGCAATCCAGCAATGCCCGACAAACCAGGCTGAATGCGTGCACGGCGCGCACACTCTCCTTCCGGTCGTCTGCGTTATCTCCCGAGTACGGAAAAAGGTACCCAAAAATCCGCTCCACCACTGCAAACGACAATCTTGAAGACCTTCTCCTTTGGGCCGGGATATGGAAGTAGTCGTTACGACTACTGAAGGAGAAACCTGTCAGCACATAGCGATGGTAAGTGCATCTCAGGTCCCGCCCATTACACGGCTTGCAAGAGAGGGATGCAGGCCCGAGGTCGGAGGTGGCGGTCGGAAGGAGACCACGAATGAGATCTCTCGCGCATGTATAGCCCGCTGGGAGCACATGAGTCTCTAGGCCACATTGAAAGTGGATTTCTTGGATGTGAGGATAGTGGGTGCGAGCGAGCGCGGCGTCAATCCCGTCCCAGCGGGCGGCGAGTTCCTGCATCTTAAGGAGAGGTGGATTTACCTCATCACGGTAATCGGAGGAGTATTTCTTGCAGATGACGATTTCTAGACGATCGAAGAGCGCGCTACGGGTGTGATGTAGGGCTTGTACAATCGGAAAAGTTGCGACACAGCCCAAGGAGGAAGCTGAGATGAAAACGACAAGTGTAGTTGTCGACCCTGTACATCCAAATGAGCAATTATTGTACGGCGTATCGGACATTCGGAGTATACACTCACCTTTCCGGATCATGTGCAGTTGACTATTGTGATCTTGTTGGTATAAGTGGAGCTTCAGAACGATATCCCCGCAATCATGAGAAATACAATCTTGAAAAAGGCTCAAGAGACCTCTTGCAGCGACGGGATGCACAAGATAGAGCCTTTTCTGCAAAGCGGTAACACGGAAGGTAAATCCAGAACGCGGGAGAGAGAGGGGCTTGAGTTTGATCAAAGTGCGGCACATCCGCCGCGGCGTCCAGTCCAGCTTGAGTGGTCCGCGTAGGTGGTGAAAGGAGAGGTGGCCGAAGTCCCGATTATGCGCAATAACTCCACTTCTGTCGATTACGGAGAGATATGCAGTATCCGCGGGCAGGAGATGGGTGATCTGCGAGTACCTTGTGTACTTTGCGTCCACAAAGGTCCAGTGCTTGGGCCCGTAAAAGCGAAATGCTTTAGACGCGCCAGGATGAATGGCGTGGAGATCAACGTTGTGAAATCTGACGTGGCTGAGGAGCAGGAGAGGGAAAAGACGGAACGGGAGCGTAGAAATCCACGCGTGATCCGCGATGCCGCCGTCAATATACAGCATCGTGATGCAACTCGACAAGCACGGAAGGCGTCCCAGAAGAGCGATGAACTCGTCTAGTTCGTCGGCAGACTTCAACGATAGGTCCCGGAATAGGTGACGTCGACAGCAATGCAGCAGTTCGCGACAGACTAGGCTGCAAACCTTCAATGTGCCGATCTTCTCTCGCCACTGTGGATCCAGGAGTCGTGCGGAACCCATGCCTTCGTTGAAGGCCAGCTGGCCGACGATGAGCTCCAAGACATCAAACGGTAGCCTCGGAGAGGACGTCGAGAGCAGTGAGCGATTGGGAGCCTACAAAAACGGATGATTGAGACGTGTAGGAGTCAAACACGGGCAAGGTACTCACCATGGGTCCAGGGAACAGATCGAGGAATGAAAGAGAGAGTACGAAGTCATGGAGATAACGAAGATTCGAAGAAGGCCATGGGCGAAATGCTGCACAGATAGAAGCCTGATACATTACGAACCCGTGAACTGTCAAATATCTCAGCCTCACAGGTACGTGATCTACGGTGAAGATTGCAAGATGATACAAAGGGCATCGGATAATGCATTTTTGCTTGTAGAGCTGAACGTTGGCTGTTTGAAATTAAAAGAGCACCCATTCGAAGAACTCTGCAGAATCAGGAGTCATGGGTCAGCGAAGGAAAGATACGATATATCTCACGAAGGCATTCGTATACAGTCTATAAAACTGCCAGCAAGGACACAATGAAAAGGATCTAGCTCTCGCTAGGAGTCAGAATAGACACCCTAGGACACCGAGGCGTCAAATTCATGAAATGTTGTCGTCCTTGAGAGCAGCGAGCCGACAGGAGCGTTGTACACGTTTTTGCATGGGAGTGAGTTTAGAACGCACATCACTCCTGAAAGCGAGTCAAATACATCAGATCTAGCGTCAGACGGAGAAGCTGGCAATGAGACGCACCAAGTTCACATAACGATTTTGTCACTCCACGTCTTCGTTGTATCATAAGTCTTCGAACTTATTGTCACAGAATCTCGGGGCTCGTACAAGGTTGTCACGTTGTGCGTCGCTGGGATCTTCGTCCAAGATTCTATGTATGTACAAGGTCGGAACGAACACGTTTCCGCACCGCTTCATGAATTGAGAGAATTCCACCCTACCTATCTGATGCACACGCAGCTGTAGCTTGGTATCAGCAACATCTGCAAATGTTATGAGCGAGGAGAAGTATAGGCGAGTTTGGTGAGCGTACTCACCTCCTTTCCGCCACATGGCAGCTTTTATTACCTCCCTCTACATGTCCGGCTGACACATGGCCATGTCATATCGCCGCTCACGCGGCCAATGCGGCTCTCGAACCTTCCGGACGTATCCTATGACGACAGTGTCGTCGACCTGAACGCAGTCCTCTGAGTCGGTCGTACAAGAAACTAGGTCGGGACTCGGACGAACACCAGCACGTAGACTTGCATTCGCGTCGATACACCTCGCTTCGAACCCTTGGTGTTTCAAAAACGAGGCCCATTCGACATCCAGAGGACCTAATATGAGGCTGAAGTTCAGCAGTCCAGGACGTCGAGACGCTTCAACTCCCATCAACGCGAGCTCCGCCGGTTCTTCTGCGGACAAATTTGCCGTGGATGTCAACAGGAGCCGAGTTGTTTGTACGTTTGTGGAGTATGCGACGTTGACGAACGCCCATTGTCGAGGTCCATACAAGCAAAAGCCCCGCAATATGCTCGGATGGATGAGATTGAGGTGAACGTCCTTGAACGTACATTTGCGCAGGCACAGGATCGGGAGGAGACGGGATGGAATGCTTGAGACCCACGACTGGCAGCCGTCAGGTGCTCCTTGTATAACCAGATGTTTGACATATCCAGACAGCTGGGAGGGGCGCTTGAGAACTGCGATGAACGCAGTCAGACTCTCTAGGGAGCACAGTGTAACATCACCGAACAGCTGCCGGCGACAGCAGTCCAGCAGCGCCCGACAGGAAAGGCTTAATGCCCTCAAAGCCATGACGTTCTCGGTCTCCTTGTTTGCTTCGCGACACGGGTCCAAGGAAAGGTGACCAATGATTTGCTCCAGCACTGGAAACGAGAGTTTCGGGAACGTCCGCATTTGAGCTGGGCTGAAAAGCAGAGCGACGGTCATGTCAGTGTTCTGAGACTCGTCTGGACAAGGGACAGTATTCACCGGTGATAAGCACATCTAGAATCGGATCCGGCATGGCAAGAATAGCAAGGTGTATCGGGGCTGACTTGGACCGAAGAGGTGAAGGATGGAAGAAGTTCACAAACAAGGTCCTTCGTGCACGTATAGCCAGCTGGGAGCAGATGGGCCGGGAGACAGCTGTCGAAGTAGACTTCCTTCATGGAAGGGAAGTATTTGCGTGCGAGTGCGGCATCAATTTTCTTCCAGCGGGAAACGAGTGGTTGGACGTCGACGAGTGGCGGGTTCGCTTCATGCTCGTAACGACCGGTGTCTTCGCAGATGACGATGCGTAACGAGTCGAAGAGTGCGGATCGGATGTGAGATAGCATTTGCACGATGGGATGGATTGCAATGCAGCTCAGACTGCGAGCATGTATGCGTATGACAAGGGCATTCCGCGCACCTTAGGACATTCGTGAGCAAAACTTATACAAGACTTGATGTTTATAGAGATGTGCTCACCCTCGTGGACCATCCGCATCAAGATGAGATGGTCATGTTTGTACAATGTACATCCGATGACTAATTTATTCCCGACAATCTGACAAATGCCGTTCCGAAAGAGTTCGAGGAGACCTCCGGCGATTGAGGGATGCCTGAGGGTACATCCGGCCTCTGGAGCACTAACGGTGAAGGTAAAATTATTATGTGGCGTGGTGCATAACTTGACATCAGTGACGAGTTTGAGAGTGAGCTGTCCTCTAGGCGGTGTCCAGTGCACGATGAGTGGATTGAGTGCGGATCGTAGTGAGAGTCGGCCTAAAGAATGATGACGAACGCGTCTATCACTACTTTCGTCACTGTCGAGCACAGAAAGGCTTGTGGTGTTTGAAGGGATGAGTTGAGTGACCTGCGAGTACCTCGTGTACTGCACATCGACGAAAGACCACTGCTGAGGCCCGTACAAGCGAAATGCTTTATACGCGCTGGGATGAATATGATGTAGGTCAACTCCATGGAGTCTAATGGCATCTAGGTGCAGGAAAGGGAAAAGGCGGAATGGTAGGATGGAAATCCACGACTGGTTCTCTTCGGACCCGTGGACTAATAGCATCGAAATGCAAGCCGACAGCCAAGGAAGGCGCTGTAAAAGCTCTAGAAATGCCGCTAGCTGCCCCGCCGAGCCCAACCAGAGGTCGCGGAATAGGTGGTGCCGAGAACAACGCAGCAGATGGCGGCACACCAGACTGCAGGCCTTCAAGGCGCGCAGTTTCCCCTGCCAATCCGGATCCACGTGGACTACGGTACCACTGCCGTTATTTATGGCGAGATGGCCCACAATGACCGCCAGTACATCGAAAGGCAGCCTCGGAGAGCGTTCCGTGGACATGACCAACGTTCAAGGGGAAGGCTAATATAAAATGAGGTTAAGAGCGAAGAAGTCGACAGTGAATGGCATACACACCTAGGAGCGCGCGAATTCAGTTGTTGTAGGAGTTGAGGGAGAGAGCGAGGACAAAGCTGTAGCGATATAAGTAGACGATGAGGGATATGGGAAAAGAAGCACTCGTTCATCTGTCAGACAGAGCGAAGCATGGATCTCCGGCTCTTCAAAGGGTCTGCGCGGTGTCTGTCCCTTTCGATATCATTGAGTGCTTGTCCTAGCGTACCCCACTTCGACGATTATGTGACGAGTTTGGCTATGTGAAAACATCAGATTTCATCCGAAGGCAGAGTCGTATCACAGCACCCACGACACTCGTCAGTTCAGATTCTTGCGCGTATGACCAGGACGGACGCTATAACCACTCAAATAGTTTGCATTCAGCATCTTAAGACGCTGAGCTAACGCTATACCCGCCGGAAGCATCGGAGGCTTGAGAATTGCGACCTTCAAGGGAACTCAGTGACGTCCACGTGCTTTGAAGCATGGACAACCTTGCAGCTGAACACTGTGCAATTAAATAAGTAAGAAGGCGGATGAATGAAGCTGCAAGAAATGAGACCCATTGAGCTCACATTGTATCTGAGTCGCTGGTCTCAACAACATCCCTCCAGCCGGACACCTCGACGCAAGCCCAGCGGCCGCGAAACCGGCTTAGACGTCGTCGAGGACTCTATCCGGACCATTGAGGACGATCCACGGGGACAGTCATTCTTCGAAGCAAAGATATGCTTCGAAGCCATGTACGCAGATAGGATGTGCGAAGGGTGTTCCATACAGGGCGGTATTAGGGTCGTTCAGAATTGGCTGCAGCTGTCAGGCGCCGTCAGCTGCAGGTCCTCGTAAGCTGCCCGTCACAGTGTGATCATCTGTGACGGACTGTGACGCACGCGAAGCGTTCTCCTCGTCGACGCGCCGCTGACGCCGTCTGCACGATATTTCCGCGGTAATGTTGATTCCTCTCGTTACTTTTCATGTATATGCCTTGATCATTTCAATCTCACAGCTAAGTTCATACATACTCTACAATGCTTAATTTTGGTATTCACGCTACATAATCTTTGAGCATCGTGAACTCCCAGTCAAATATATTGATGTTCATGATAACTCGAGTTACTGGACGACTCGTGTTTAGCCTCAGCGGTGTGAGTGTCAAATGGAAGTTTTGAATCATGCCTAGCCTTCGATCACCCTCTTCCTCCTCGTGATGTGTATGAAAGGCAGTACACTGTGAAGCGTACCTCCAACCATCCACAGTGATTACAGCGTTGAGAATGCACGAACATCATACATAAACCTCCCTCGTCTTTCGTCGTGGCCATGACTCGGACACGGAGGCCTCACGGGCAACTTGAAGGTCATCGTCCTCTCATAACTTTCATCCGGTGTTCCGACCGCGCACGAAGGTACGACGCGACCTTATTGAAGGTCATGTTGCTGTGGATTAGTGAACTTCCGATTAGACGGCAGGCCAGGAGAGTATGATTGTGGTGGAGTTCGTCCGTACAAATTTCCTGTTGCCGAAGAGCCTGTCGGGGAATCTTGATGTGCGTGTGTGTTCGTACGCAAATTTGCCGTGTCCAGCGGCCAGCCCTGGTCATGCCGTGATAGCAGTGGCCTGACGACATGAAGAGTCTAACATGTAACCTATCAACAAGGCATCTCTGTGAGCGTACTGAGAGGAGCAAAAACACGGCGCACCTGAGCGTTGAGACCTTAGCTTGTTTTCTTCATCTACTATCTGTAGTAATCATCTCTGTCGAAACTGTGCTGCGGGGCGAGAGAAGGTATGGTTGGAACTTGAGCATCGGCAAAGAACATGTTAGCGATGAGGGATGTAAGGCATTACGGGGAGGACGCGAACGCGGGACGGAAGAGCAACGAGCGAGTACGACGGGGGTGACAGCAGAGTGACTACCCTGTATGGTATACGTGATCTCCGGGCTCTGCAGCCGAGCTGCAGCTGACGGCGCCTGACAGCTGCAGCCAATTCTGAACGACCCTATTGAAGAACACATTCTGATTCGACGAAAGAGTCTTCCACCTACACGTCGAAATTAGTTGAGGGTATTTCGACATGAGATTGCAGAAACGTGCCTATAAATCCAACGTGATGCAGAAGTCCTCCAACGAACCGAGGATGGCCGTGGCTTGAACGGTGTCCGGACCTCTAGCACCAATCCTCTGCAAGTACCGTCTTCGAGTCCAAGTCCCATTTGACTCGCATACTCCGCGCGATTGCCTCACTGTCTCCTCCCCATATACTCGAGTATATTTACAGGCTTGGTCTTCTCCTCTCGTCGGCTTTCTAGTCGACTTCAGGAGCACATTCAGCGGAAGAAGGAACCCATGCTACGTCGTCAGACTCCTCAGAGTCTTCACTGGACGCGCGCAGTTTGATGTATCGCGGGGTTTGAGGACCAGGCGTTGGAGAGAATAAACTGGCTGATCAAGAATATGGACACGATCTGTCAGGCCAACCCACGATATGGAGGCATCGACGGAGCACAGAATCGGTATTCCATGGGATAATGACGCTGCGGGATAGCAAGGGGTGAGGATAATGGTCCAGCAGTGCAATGAAGATGGGCGCACCGACTGAGCCGACTTCCGTCGTCTCTTCCACCGATGCGTCCAATCATGACAAGAAAACCATGAATTGGGTCACAACAACGTTCACTGTTTGGATGGATTTACAACAGATAGATGTTTGCCCACAGAGTGGTGGAGAGTGGGCTGAGAGCCGGGCGACTCGGAGTCGCTGATAGTGAGAGGAGGGAAAAGAAGTTGCGCGCGCTACTGCTCGCTGCCGCCGTCTTCCTTGCCATCGTGACCCACGACGTCGACGGCCTCTCTTGATATCTCAACAATCTCGAGCTGCTCTTCAATGTCTCGCCACTATCTCCCTCTTCGAATGCTCTCCCCTCTAGACTGCCAAGGAGGTCACCACCATCGTCGGTCAACACACTTCTGATAGAAGTTGCTCGTCGCCTCTCAGGCTTCTTTCGCCACACATCCCTTTCTTCCTCACAACAGTATGACTCAAGTATGACTTGCCTTGCAAATATGAAGCTCGTCCGCATTAACTCGCTCGCGTCTTCTGTGTTGCTGTCTTTGCATCGTCCTTGCTCCAAATCTCGTTTTGCCAGCTCGTCGTTCTCGACTTCCATCGCCGCCATCACGACGAGTCGTTGGCCACAGCATCGCATGTTTTCACCTGCGGCAGATCTCACCAGCGACCTATTCAATTACACCTCGGGGCGTTGGATGTGAGTCTTGTTCAATCTATCTCGTCTCTCTGATTCTGACTCTGTCTCAGTATAAACGATGCTCTTCGCCACGAAGAGCGCAGACACTTCTTCAATGTGGACGAGCTATCTCGACTCGCGGCAGAGTCTGTCAATCGAAGTCCGGACGACGTCGTCAAGTTCGAAAAGCTCGCAGAGGGCGGATTCAATCGGTCTTTCCTCATCACCATGCGCGACAAGTTCCAGCTCGTGGCGCGTATCCCATACCCATACACGGTGCCCAAATACTTCGCCATCGCCAGCGAGGTTGCCACCATGGACTACCTTCGCGCGTTTGGGCTGCCTATTCCCAAGATCTACGGATAATCGCCCTCGTCGGACAACGCGGCGGAAACGGAGTACACGTTCATGGAGTTCGTTGATGGGACAGTCTTGAGCGACATTTGGTTTGACCTGGAGGTGCACGATATCGAGTCCGTCGTACGCCAACTCGTCGAGCTGGAGGCGAGGATGATGTCGGCATCTTTTCCGGCTGGTGGAAGTCTCTACTATTCGCAGGACGTGGAGAAACTGGATGGGAAACTGGGTATTCCGTTAGAGGACGATTGGTTCTGCGTTGGGCCAGATGTGGGAGTACGGATGTGGATTGGGAAGAGATCACAGCTTGACGTAGACCGGGGTCCGTGTACGTCGCCCTCTCAATCTTTCCCTTACGTTTTGAACTTACCCAGTACCTTCAGACACGAGCGTCGAATCTGCGCTCGTAGGACCTGCCAACAAGGAACTGGAATATCTGCAACGATTTGGGCGACCGCTCTTACCATTCGACCGTATGAAGCGGGAACACTACCAGTACCAAGAACAGTCTCCGTCAAACCACATCGACAACCTCCATCGCTACCTCCGCACCGCGCCGTCCCTCGTCCCTCAAGACCCCTCCCTCCATCAATTCCGCATCCGCCATCCCGACCTCCAATCGAGCAACGTCATCGTCTCACGTACGACCTCTGGCGACTTACAATTGCTCAGTCTGCTTGATTGGCAACACGCCTCCATCCGCCCTACATGCCTGCACGCCGGGATCCCACAACGCCTGCAAAACTACGCCGACCCGCTCTCCCACCACATGGTTCCGCCCTCGCTCCCGGACGACTTCCACGCGATGGACGACGTGGCGCAGAGCCATGCGAAGGAGCTCTACCGTCGTCGGCTCGTGCACTACCACTATGTCAGGAACACAGAGGCGTGCAACCCCGTGCACCACGCTGCGCTGGCCGACCCAGCGTGGACGCTCCGCGCCCGTCTCTTCGCGCACGCGGGCGATCGGTGGGACGGGGAGACGACCGCGTTGAAAGCCGCGCTGATGGACGCGACGACCACCTGGGGGACTCTGTCGACGGACCCGTGTCCGCTGGCGTTTGAGGAAGAGGACGTGCGCAGGACGTGGGAGTTGGAAGCTAAGCTGGAGAGCTCGGATGAGACTATGGAGCAGTGCTTGGCGGTGATGGGGTGTGGGTCGCAGGGGTGGGTGCCGAATGAGCGGTATGAGGTGGTTAAGGCACTCTGCAGGAAGATGAAAGAGGATGGGTTGGCGGGAGCTACGGAGGAAGAACGGGCTGAGATCGAAGCGCATTGGATCTTCGATGACATGGACGAACGACCATACTCGTAACAGCCACATCTCGGTCTATCTTGACCCCCTCTCCCCGTATACACGTCCTCCGAATCGCTGTTCATAATTTGACCAGGCTGCTCTTGTTCTCCTGTGATAGTATGATAGTAGAGAGGCAGAGGTTGGAAATGGTTCGGCCGAATGCAAGTTCCTTTGCCGGCTTGCTCGCCCCATACATACGCACGAGAGCAATGCATGAATGATTGGTTATTCATTCACAATCAATGTACGTGTGACGTTCGCTCGGTCTCAGGCCTCAGCAATCAGCTCTCATGGTTGGATATCGTGATGACCCTGGCAAACTATCTACTATGTTTACTTCTATTCCCGCAGCACCATCTGTGATGCTTCCGCTTCCTCTCCCAACAGTCGCATCCAACTGAGGTTCTCTTCACTTTCGCGGCCCTTATGCATATCCGCCGGAGTGTTCTTCAGCAATGCTTCTATCTCGGAGTGGCTTATCTTCTTTCTGCATGTTGCGCATACACCTGCTCTCCATCGCACAAGTTCCTCTTGCCATAAGAAAGGGCTAAGCTGCGAGTTTCCGGGGAATATGTCGGCCAATTCACATTGTTCTTTCGCGGCGTTGCAGTCGGTAGCGCATGAGGTCTCGGTACAAGGTTCCTGCAGCCAACGAGTGAAGATGGCGGAGGTCTGCTTTGACAGATAACGCTCGTATGCCATAGCCAAGGTTCTTTCCTCGAAAAGCGGGGCAAGCGCAGTATCTTAAGTCTCTTTGGAGACATCTGGAATGTATCCCAGTCGTAGCGGACGTTCATGAGCCAAATAAGCCAGTGCAATCAAGCGAAGAGCCGGGGCCCTAGGCCTGGCCTCACGAGCAGCTTCGGTGACCAAAAGGGCCTGCTTGAAGAATTCACAGAGCTCGGAATCCGTCTGGTAGCGCAAACTGTAAAGTCTCTTCACAAAATTCTTCGGGTCGAATGGGAAGAACCAGTAGAGGAGGCTCAATACGCGTCGCCGAAGTGTAACGACCCTGTGCGTGGTCGACTCCCGAAGGACCAGATACAGTGGGCTGATGTCGGCCAGCGTTCTCCAGCTGCTATTTCTGAGCAAGAAACGCATGAGAATAAGTGGTTTTCAAGACGTATGATGTAGTTTCTTACTCGGGAAAATGCAAAAATCGCAATAAGATGAGCACTCGCTCTGTTGCCTGATTGCAGTCGAAAAACCCGCTCTTCCTCAGCGACTCGAAATCCCTCCCCAGCCGAATGGATTTGACGATCCCAAAGCGGTGATCCTTGGTGGTCCAGTAGATGTAGGCTTCGTCGACGATCTTCTCAACTTCTGTGTCGTCTTGTCGGATGATTGCATCACGGTGACGGAGGAATAGATGGTTCGACGCGAAGTTGATCTGGAACATGTGGAAGAGAGAGGCGGGATAAGCTTTCGACGAGGCAGTAATTGAGATTGAAGCTGTTACATATTATCGTGGAAGGTCAATCGCGTAACGACCAGGAGCAAACAAATGTGGAACTCAACTACAATAGTCCATTATGCGTTGACGTTTAGGAATGTGCTCTCAAGGCCGTTGCCTAAATCAGTCGCTTTCCTGGGCTCGCATATGATGCACCAAATTCAGAGTTGATATCGTTGTGGTGAAGGTACACGGTTGCTGATATCTGTAATCGGAAGACAAGAATGACGAAACGACATCCACCGCACAGCGCACACCGCAGTCACGGTTTATACATGCTGCACACGGTGCGGTCGCAGACAACACGACGCCACTGAGTACAAAAGTGATCAGAGTCAAATAAGTACGAAGGCCAAAACTCGACCTACCGCAACCTATGTCAGTTCTTGTAGATGATGTTTGGACCGCAGACGTTAGCACACCAATACGGCGTCATCGGAGGGATCCATAGCAACCTGCCTGACGTTACCGTCTCAAACCGTCATTTTTCCTGTTCCAAATATGACGGACTCGAATTCCCAGAGGGTGGGACGTGAACCTGTCGTCGATGGCAGTCGGAAGACAAGTGAGAAGGGGCTAGCCGAGCCGGCGAGGCCAGCACCGTCGTCCAGCTAGCTGAGCGAGAGCCATAACGACAGACATCGCGGAGAAAAAGTCGGACTAGGGGCGTAGCGGGAGACCTTGCCAGGCGACGCTCAAATATGGACCTACAATCACGATTGTATTCAGTAGGCAGGAATACATCGTGTGTATTACAGAGAATGAGCGGGATCCTGGGAAATCGTGGCAATGATCTTCGAATCAACTTCCACGGCGCGCATAGGTGATTTACTCCCCCTGGGAAAGTCAC
>RWJN01000517.1:0-22781 GCA_004332605.1 Steccherinum ochraceum
CACGATGAGCAGAATGACCTACCTCGAGCTTGGCCTTCTCGGCGGTCAGATGATCTTGCTGCTGCACGGCGGCCTACCCAATGATGGTTAAACGTTTGCAACGAAAATGCGAAGCACTGGTAGTATCTTACCTTGTACTTCTCTTCCTCGTCCTTCAAAGATTTACGCAACTGCACTTCGGCCGCTTGTGCCTGGAGTAGAGCGTGCTATATGATTCGAGAGTTCTCAGTACAATATAGGCCGCTAGATGCGAAGAAGTAAACAAACATTGAGCTGATCGGTTTCATCCTTGCGCTTCTGGGCCTCCTGTTCCGCTGTCTCTCGAGTCGTATTCTGGGTGTATTTCAGCGCATCAGGCAGCACGTCATAACATACCAAACAACACCCACCAGTTGCGCTTCTTCCTGAGCTCGGAGATTGCTGACCATGGTCTGCGCTTTGCTCAGTTCTTCCCGCAATTGAGCTATCTGTTGGTCGTGGGTAATTTGATTCGAATTGGTGCTGCCGGCTATGAGACGAGCCTTGGCTAATGTCAGCAAAGTCGAATACATGAAAAGATGCAGACAATACCTCAAGATCAGCCTTTTGTCCTTGCAACATTTCGATCTCTTTTCGTACGCCCGTCAACTGCTGCTCGGCTGCCTCAAACTTGGCTTGAATGTGTTGAGTGTCTGTCTGCGCAACAGCAACCGCTTTCAAGCACTCGTCCCGGAGAGCGGTTCCCTCCTCGACGGTCTTGTTGAGTTCGGCAATCTTAGCCTTCGTGATCGTGAGCACAGAATTCGGAGCGCGCGACAGTCATCCCTACGTACCCGGGCTTCCGTTCTCTCCGTGTTCAAGGTGGCTATTGCGCTCTCCTCGGCGTTCTGGGCGGTCTTGAGTCTCAACTCGAGATCCTCTTTCATGCGTTCCATCTTGGTATTCAGTTGACCAATTTCATCGGCAGTTGCTGCTTGGAGTCGATTATTCTCGGCTTCAACTGCTTTGAGCTGGTCCCGAGCCCGATCTACCTCCGTCGGTTTCGAGGAGGCGGTATTGGAAAACAGTTTCTTGAGTGAACTTGAGTTTGAATGGACCTATACATGAAGAGGTTAACACAATGCGAACAGCGCTTGAGATGGAGATTCCCCTACCTGTGACTTTTTAGCATCTTGGTCTTGAAGTTCGGCCTGCAATATCACACATTCATATTAACGTAGACACTACATTGTCGATCAAGGGGGAGACGTCACCTGCAGCGACTCATTGACAACGCGCGCGCTATTCAGCTGTGCTTGTAGCTGTGAAACGTCCGAAAAATGAGCCGCTCTTGCACCGTTGAGCTCATTTTTCAAGGTCGTGATTGAATTCTGCGTGGACGCGTGAGTTGGGCGAACCCGTCACAGAAATCATGTCGTGCATGCTTACGAGCTGAGAAGCTATTGTTTGTTCTCGTTCGTTCAGCTGATTGAGAAGCATCTCGTTTGCAGCCTGGAGAGACATCACAGTCAGCATCGTATGACGCATTGCATGTACCCACTTACCGTTGATTCCTGCAAGTCTTCTTGGTCTCCCGCAGTTTCTTCCGATAGCTTCGCATGAGATGCACGGAGCTCTTCGATAGAGGTCTGCATTCGTGCGGCGTTGGTCTAGAGGCTTGGTGTTAGGTCATCCGTAGATGCACGCAATACAAATGTTCCGCACCTCAAAGCCGCTGATCTGACGTTTCAGAGAGCCAATCTCAGCGTCCTTGGCAGTGGCAGTCGCCGTCAGGTTTGCGACCTTATTGGACCAGTTGGTCTCGTCGGTCTTCCTCTGATCCTCCAGCGACAACAGGTCTCTTTGAAGGCGATCAATGCGACTTTGGCCATCGTATTGCGCCCCGCCTTTTATCGCATCCACGCTCTGCTCCAGTTCACACACGCTCTCTTTCAGACGGTCTCGCTGACTCTTCAGAGCGGTGTTTTCGGAGGTCAATTCGGCAAGCTGTGAGCTATACGATGTGCTTGTGGTCTGCATAAATGAGAGCTTCTGATCAGTAGGCGAAAGGCCAGCCAAGGTTGTGACGTACGGCTGCCGTCTTCAATTCCTCTTCGAGAGCGGTGATGCGCTGCTGCGAAGCCGTCAATGAAGCCAAGTGTGCTTCGTTGGCCTGCGTCAAGTCAAATTCAGGATAAGTCCTACGCTGCATGCTGTACGAAGAACATACGACGCACCTTCTTAAGCTCAGCTATTTCCTTCTCACATTCCCTGTTCCTCTTATTATAAACTTCAGAAAACTCTTTGATCGTACTCTGAGCGGATGCGAAGTCGGCCTGGAGAAAACATGGATTAATATTAGTTCACCGGGTGAGTGCTGAGCTCTTACCTGCAACGAGTTGTGCTGATTGAGCTGATTGACCATTCCATAGTATTCATCAACGGTTACGCGACCTGGTAACACGCAGCGCGCTTTCGATGCTACATCGTCGGATTCGTCGCTGTCGTCGACTGGGCGAACACGCTTTCCAGCCGTTGTCGTATATTGCGGTTGTTTCCCGGACACATTCGCGCCTTGAGGCTTATGAATATTTGTGCCGCCAGTATTGTTTACTGTATCGTCGATGACACTGACAGTGGCGCTGGAATTGGTGGTTTGGACCGGCTGTTGGTGTGCTGGTGGATCGTCAGCGTTAGTTCCAGTAGCATGACGCGGTCTTGGTCCTGCCAAGAGATTGTCACTATTCTGCTGATCCAACGATCCTCCCGGAACATCTTGGTAGGCTATCGGAGGAGGCGGAGGAGCTCGAGAGCCCATTTTTGCTGAATAGTACCTAATTGAACACTTGTGAGTCTTCGGTCAAGTTCTGAAAGCAGAGTATCACACCTTTCTGAGTGTGCACTTCGTCAATTCTTTCTGCAGATCTTTGCTCGGTGTGGTGTTGGACGAAGTCAAGAAGAAAAGCCACTCGGGAAAGGCATGAGGCACGCCACCCGGACTTGCATGCCTGATCCCGCCGCCGAACTGGTATGAGCGAACCTCGCTCAGCGTATATGCTGCTAACGATCCTGGAAGTCAGCCATGCGCAAATCCCAGTCCTCTTGACTTGTTTTTGTGTTTCAGCCTGTGACGACGATCAGCGTGCGTGGACTCACAGACAGTTCACTATCTCATCGAGGGTTTGCCGTTCGCACAGGCTTGCTCGGGAGGTAGTTTTGAAGTATATTGCATGGTTGACAAGAATTTTGGAACGAGGAGTCGAAGAGCTCAATAACTGTTAGGCCGTGGCAAGATTAGATCACGCTTCGCCGACGGGTCGGGCGAGCGTCCCGCCTTTCGGAGGAGAGCGCCGGCGGGCCGACTGAGACAGAAGCTAAAAGTGAGAGATCGACGACAACGATCCTGATAAAGGCAATACACTTCTCTCGCTATTTGTTGCTGTTAGTACAGGCCGAAGTCAAACGAGAGCTCGAAGAAGACAGACGAGCAAACACCGCTCAGCGGTCGGCAACTTCGTCTTCGCAAAGCTAGCTAAGTCTCCGAGAAACGTCACTTCAAAGTAGGGCTGAAAACTTCGTAGCAGTCCAGACACGTCTTCACAGAACGAAGGATGCATTCGAGGACGGAGATACAGTGTGGCGGGTGATACGGGCCATCAACGCCGAACAAGACAGAATCGGAGACCGGTAAGAAGGACACAAATACAGGATGGCGGAGGATACAGGTCATCAACACCAAACAAATGCTATATGGGCTCGTCGAGGGAGGCCGCTTTGAAGACGCGACCTACATTCCTCATTCGCGGAAGAACTCTGAGATAGAGTTAAGCTTGGCCTGCAATGCAAAGATACATCATTAGTCAAAGAACACTCGGCGAGCAGCAGATGCAATGGAACTGGCCTCAAGCTCGTCTCTCTCTGCAATAGCCTTCTGAAGTGCGTCCTATATCATGGTCAGTACACTGAGAGGATATGAGGCTCAACCTTGTCAACTGACATTGGCGTCGACGAGACGAGCAGCGGTAGAGTCAGTCACCGAAACCTCCTTGGTAACCACGGTCTGCAGACCGCTCGCAGCGCATTGCAAAAGCTCGAGCACTGACTGTAGGCTAGAAACGTCGATGGATTCTGTCTTCTCACTGGTGTTTGCGAGACGGAGAAGGTTCTCAAGAGCGACATTCTTGTCCGTAAGAACGTCAATATCGGCCTCAAGTTTCTTCTTGTCAGCACGAGCGGTTTGAAGGAAGGCCTCGGTTTGAATGAGGGCATCGCCGAGATGCGTTTTGACCTTCATACATTCCTCCTCCGCATCCTTGAGCTTCTTGGAGAGCGTGGTGCCTATCGAATACGTAGAAAGGTGCATCAATGAGGCGAAAAATCTCGACTGAGTATGACAATGCTCACAGGTCTCGCTGCTATGGTTCAGCTCGGCCTCCCTGGCCGTAAGTGCGTTGCGACAGGCGACACCCTCAGTAAAAAGACGTTCCTTGTCTCTCTCGGCGTTGAGCTATCGCCATCATGAGACATGATACTGATGAAGACGAGAAGCAATGCATACCAGGTCGTCACGGAATGTGGAGACTTCCCGTGAGAGTCTAGAGATTTCCGCTGTGAGCATGCTTTCACGAGAGATAACGTGGTTCTGGAGAGCCGAGTTGATGTGAGTGAGCCACTCCAACGACGACAACAAGACAAGTGAGCTCACCCAAAGCTGCGTGATCTCGTCCGGAGACATAGCAGCCACCACGATTGACTCGGGAAGCGCGAGAGAGGACATTGATAACAACGCGAGATTGGGACAGACTGTACTGACTGGGTTGAAGGATGGGGTGAGCAGAGAGACGATCTGGAAGCTGAGCGCGATCCGAGATATTTGAGAGATGAAGGAGTGGCTCAGTCCAAACATACGACAACTCACAACTCGCGATGTGGGCCAATTGCGCTCCTCCCCGCTGCGCCGTGTTCCCAGTATACACAGGCCTCTCTCTCCTTTTGTCGACATCGAGAGCATCAGGCAAGGAGTCATATGAAGAAGCTCTGAAGGGTTGTGGGACGAGCGATGCTGTAATTCGGGCACAAGTCTGAGTCGTCTGAACGGCCGATGGGCGGGTTGTTTGGTGTCTGTTTGGTAAGACGCCGATACGGCACCGCTGAGAGGGTCTTTTCCAGGCTCCTCGAGCGCACTCTTTCTCTTCTTGTTCTCTGCCACAATTTGTTTACAGCATGGATTCTGAGCATCCCAAAGCAATTGCTCACCGTAGACTTGAATCTGCTCAGCTGGTTCTGCGAGATATGGAGGTGAGAGTTGTTGCAAGCTCTGACTCTCCGCCATCTGTCCTTACCCCACCGCAGCGCATGAACTCTCAGAAACACGGGGAGCTTGATCAAGCAAAAGGCTCTCTACTGGAACTTCAGTGCAAGATCGATGCTGAGGAGGCTAAACGCAGTACCTCTCTTGCGAAGGTGGCATACTCATCGGTCAGTCAATTCCGAGGTTCTCACCAGTGCGTGCGCAGTGATCTGACTTGCACTTTGATTCCTGAATCTTAGGCTGAGGAAGAGCGGCTGAAATCCGTGCTCAAGACTACGGAGAACGCTTTGCAAGCTGAGAAAGATGCATGGGAGTTTTGGTGTGAAGAGGTAGACTCCATGCTTTCTGAGGTTGAAGTGCGTTCCTTAGCTCGCAGATGCGTGTCGAGACACCGTCCCTCAAATGCGTCTGAAATAGGCAGCAGCTCAGGAAGACGAACCTTCAGGCTCCGGAACATCTCAAGTAAGCTGTATTCCGACAGTATCTTAGCATTGTTAACTGAATAGCCGCATCGGCTCGACTCTATTCGTATCTCGAAGCAGGCTACGACGTGAACCTTTCGCCTCCACAGAATATCATCGCGTCGCATTATATAGACAGCCGCTCCAATATATGCCATTGCTTTCGCTTCTCTTCAGCGCACAAGGGCACAAGGATGATAGAAACCAAACGAACAATCGTTATCCATGTCATTATTGTACACGACTATAGCACAGACAGCCATCGCCGTATCAACCGTATCAGCAGCCATAGGATTCAGAACGAGAACAACAACGCGGCGGCGACGCCCATCATTACGACGAAAGCGATAGCTCGGGCTAGATCTGTCTTGACCGAACCAACGGCTGTAGAGCTGACCCCGGAGAACTACTCATCGTTCAGACCCACAAGATATGAGACGTGTAAGAAGGTATAGGACTTACGACTGACAGCCCAGTCAAGAGGTCCACAAATTTCCTCATCTCATCATGTTCCTTGAACAGAACTTGCGGAGCCCTGGTCCTGAAGGGAGCCGCGTGCTTGAGGTCGCGCCTACCCCAAGAGACGGCGTAGGACGTGCTCTAATAGGTCACGACAGAAGAGACATCAATGCACGAGGTTCAAAGAGGTATATTCGCTGTGTTCTCACCGCATCGAAGACGAGATCCCAGTGCCCCTTAGGTATAGTCTCGTGGTAGTAAGCTCCCTCACGATCCTGAGGTCTTGCAGAGAAGTATGCCCCGGGCGGGGAGATGATGATGGTGACTGACGGTCTGTCAGTACTTCATGTCGACCGCAAGAAGCTAGGTGTATCATACCATCGCCACCGATGATCTTCGAAACAACCTTGAGTTCCGCTGGCATAGCAGAGGATCCTTGAAGCGGAGTATACCAGACGCCACTGATCTTTGAGTATAACACGGGGTCGCTATCGTAAGAGCTCAGCAAGACTGTTCTAGGCAGTGAGAAAGACAAGCATACCGACGATAAGGAGTTGGATGGAGAGCAGCCATGGTTGAAGAGTTGCGAGAGGGGTTGGTGGGAGAGAGCGAAATGGCTTGAAGGCATGGTGAAGTCGGATTTATACCGAACAGGAGGACAAAGAAACAAAGAGATTGAAAGGACGCGCCTGCCACGCGATGGATGGGACGGGACGCGCCTGCCACGCGATGGATGGGACACGCTGATCGGATACGAGAGAACCGGTCCGCAGTCGCGGCTCGCCTGCAAATATTTACCATGCATTTCGTGAGTGCGCGCAAGTCATGACACTTACTTATAGTGTAGTCCACGATCTTGCATGAGCGAAAGGCCACTGAACAAGCCCCGCCCGCACGGCATGTCAGTACCTGGAGAGTCCATTCAGAAAACAGGATCAATCAAGGCATTGAACGCGATACTACTAAATTACATTCTGCGTTTCCAGATGGCGCAGCGCGCATCGTGCAGATCTAAAACACTACTCAGATACGCAGATTTTTCCATGTCCTTCTTCCGAATTGTGATATGAATGCCAGTGGACATTCTCCTCTTCGCGCCTTTATTCACGGTTGACAGTCTTGGCATGACAGATCCGTGAACTTTTGAGGCATCGAACCACCTACAAGATGTGTGAGCACATAGTGAGAAAATAGTGAGCAGACTTACCAGCCGCAGTTCTCTACTGTCCTGAAAACAACACCGTACTCTGTGTAAGCAAAGTCGTACTCGTCGCTATACTCGGTGTCAAGACCAAGCTGGCAAGACATTGAGCATGCGGTCTCAGTATCTAGGTGCTGGCAGGAGAGGTAGTTGACACAGTAAAATGCTGTGGGACCTGTAGTTCCGATACGATGCATCTGAGCGTCGCGAGTGACGTCACGCAACTTGTGAAACGAGGGCGGGTCGCTAGCACGCAGCGCCTGCACAATACACTCTGTGTCCTATCGTGAAGGTCATCGGTATTGCTTTCACAGACGAAACTGAGTTTACTTACGCATGCAACGGAGAAGATCATCTTCATGTCGTCAATATTCTCAACTCTTGTTGTTCCGTACGTCGTATAGCCGTCACCCGCTCTGCCACCTTGAGGAACGCGAAAGCCGAAGGGGACCATTTTCCCATACTGCCAGGCTCGCAGAAGCATCCCGCGCTGGACAGATGGATTGGCCGAAGCTTTCTCATGACTATCCTTGATACCCTGGAGGGTTTCCGGATGCAGGAGATTATACCTGATACCACCGACCTGTAAAACGACTCAGCTACTGAGTTGGACTTGACCTAGGCGATCTACGCACGCAACTCTTCGTATCATTATCCATGATCTTCACTATGTGCCGCTTGCACCTGGCAATGATCTGTAGATCGGGTTTGATCTCCCTCAAGCCCAGCTCTTCGGGTGTCATGTAGGTCGTACTTGCGCGAGCGCCGTGGATTCCCTACACAGTGCGTCAGCATTGAATCTCGCTAGCAACGTGAAGTAACGTACCTTCGGAGGGAGTCGATCCTCTTCATCAGCCCAGGTAACTGCCACACCTTCTAGGTCGTCCATCTCCTCCCGCGACCTCCGAGAGACCCATACTTCTTGGACACACTGATCCTCTCTTCTCATGCCTCTACATTTAGGACACTGACCTCGCTTCGACGACGACCCTTCCTCCGCGATCTCGCCCGTTGCACCAGCCAATGGCTCCGAAGCTCCCGCTGGATGATGCGCATAAGCGGCTTGATCAAGCCTCATATTACAGAACTCCCAAGACTCCGTCAGGATTGTTTGGAGCTCGGCGGGAAAGTCCTCCCAGCAGACTTTGGTGAAATTTTTCTCCGACATGCCCATGAGAAGACGGTAGAGAGTTCGGGGATGCCAAGTTAACGCATCCTACAAAAATCTGTTTAGACGAGATCAAGGCGTACGATCATTGGACTCACAGTCGCGCCGCATTTCAGCAATGAACGCTTCAGCCACGTGTTCCATGCTCGCATGAATGCATCTTCCGTGGTTAGGAACAGCACGGAAAGCGGATCGCATGCCGAAGGAATGATATTGGGGTAGTCACAAAGTGCCTTCACGAAGTCCTGCGCAATGACCGGGTCAGTCTTGGTACCGTCGGGGACAGCAGCAGGAAGCTCGATAGCATCCAAGTCGCCGTAGTCGGTCCACGCATGCCACCGTTCGCTCAGCGACACCGTCCATGCGTTGAGGCGGAAGCTGGTCAACGAGTGTGGCTGCACCAAGAGATGAGCTGCCGGTGAGCAGACCAGCTCGAAGACGCGCGCCAAGCTGCCGAACTGTTCCAAGTGAGCGTAGGACATTATGAATATTTAGTATTCGTACCTTGACAGCTTTCCTCCAGTTCGCAGTCTTTCCGACGGTGTCTGGCACCGCTCGAATTCCGCGAAGCGCATCTATAGCCGCTAAGTGGTCGTCTGCCTGATAAAGCAGTATGTCAGATCTAACCCGCGCATCAGTCAAGTGGGAGTGCTTACCACATACTCCTTGTTCGAGAAGAGAAATTTCTTGAAACGCGAGGCCCAACTACCACATAGATCGCACCACCATTCTGCATGACTTTGCAGAACGCCCGCAAAGATATGCGATACTCTCGACGACATCGCCATATGGATGAAGGAATTCTTCGCTGAGGTTGACAAGTCTGTGATATTTTGAGCGAACCGTAAATATCCAGGAGGCACTGCTAGAGCTCACTCTCAGCCACGTCCTGCCGAACGTCTTCGCCCGACGGCATATCCGACTCCTCATCTGATTCACCATCACCGTCCGGCAAACCACTAACAATTGGAACATGTTTGCCTTCAGCTCGCTAGAAGGGACAGGGGGCGTGAGATTTCGTTCATTCAGCTTTGCTCGAGGCAGTAGTCAGACATACCAGCTCCGCTAAAACCACAGCTTGTTCATGTTCCAACAAACGCAACGCCGCATCTTCATCTCCTCCAACCCTAAGCGCAAGAATCTCTACAAAAGTTTCCAGGTGCGAGATTGGATTGACTTCAACCCCAGCACAGAACAGAAACCAGTCCTTGACGATGTCGATCTACCAGGGGGTCCAATATATCAGCGATCCGTCCCTCTATGAAGTGACCGTGTACTCACCCATACAGAACTTAGGTCTCCTTCGCATATCGCCCTCAATTCGTCTACGACAGCCGCCCTCTGTGCCTCCGTCTGCAACCGGTTCTGAATGGGCACAGCCCTTGCGTATTGCCAGTCCCGCGGGTGCAGCTGCGGGCGAGTCCTCTCTTCGGGCGTTGCTTGACCCGTGGTCGGAGTGGGTGTGGGGTGCTGCGCAGCAGTTTGTACTTGCTTTCTGGTTCGCGCCATGTCCTGAAAGGTGTCGACGGTACTGCGATGGTGCGGAGGGGATAAAAAGCGCAGTAGGATAGAGCGGAGTCAGGGTAGATATAATGACAGGTGCTCAGGGGCTCATGCTGCGCAGTGAGTGGGCAATCCGATCACTCCCGTCCAGAACTTCGAAACAAAACTCTAAAACCTTATCAGTGACCTCTCGAGATTCGATTGAAGTATTCCAGAGTGTGCCTGAATCTATCTTTAGCTATGTACACTGGCCTGACTCTCCGAGGAAGCAAACAGGGGCAAATCTCAGACACGTCTATCCGCACGGACTGCGTATCTCGCTCACATATGACCCGTGCGGGCGCTATGAGAGGTCGTCGATAGAGCGTATGGAGTCGACCAGATGTCCAGATGTCGTCCAACGGGACGACCGACACAACGGAAGCAGCCCCGAGCAGGATGGCTTGAGTCCAACCCCAACGTGCCTATCCGCAGAGACTTTGCATCTCGCTGAGCATATGACCCATGCGGGCGCTATGCCAGGTCATGGACCAAGTGTACGGAATCGACCAGACGTCGGTTTGGGATGGGGGACAAAAGCAAGGACGCATTTCGAGACTCGGATGGCTATATGGGTAGATGTTTGAGCTCCGCCCCAACAGCGATGAAATCTCTGCGTAATCCAAAAGCTCCGCCCGATCGGAGGGTCGCAGTGTGGGACTCACGTGCCGTCTACGCGTGACGATATTTACCAGTGATCAGATTCGCGTCGTGGACTTGCAGTTGGAAGAGAAAATCCTCTTATGGTGCGACTGCGAACCCGTTAGAACATGAAATGAGGACGATGAGCTATTGCCCGATGAGCGGGACAAGTCCGGTGAGCGGCCCGGAGACATTGAATATTGAACCCGAGAATCTCGACGAACAGAGTGGCTCAGCGGTCATCCCGATAATCGGGAGAACTGCGCTCTCAGCTCGAAGCAACAAAGAGCTCTTTGTTGCATCTTGTCTCCGTTCGAAAATGAAGTCACATCCCCAGACTTCGAACACAACGTCTTGCATGCTAATTTCTCCGTTCCTCAGCCCCCCAGACAGCACACATGGACACTGATTTGCAAAGCCACTACGGGTATGTACATCCTCTATTTTCATACGAGACGGTCGTCTCACATCGAACTGAGTAGAAATACCCTGATGCGCTTCAGGAAGGGTGGTATTTTCTTCGCCGAAAGGCCATCATCTACTCCAGTACTTGCTGAGGTCTTCGTTTTGGGAGCTGTCACCGGAAGCTGTGAGTTCTGTTCCATGCGAAGCGATGCAAACAACTCACCATTCGATAGACAATATCGTAGTCCTTCCGCGTAGGTACAACGACCCGATCATCGTCACTTCGGATGCATATTACCATCAGACGATTTGCAGTGCCTGGGTGGCGGCATTCGACGTGGTATGTGGTGTCCTCATCATGGGAGAGGTCTCAAGCGGTCTAAGCTCGCTCCCATTCAGAGTGAGATGTCGGTGTCTTGGGGTCCGGTGAACCCGTCAGATCAGCGTCCTTATGGAGAGCAAGCCCCGCGGATCTTCTTCACCTCGCGACGCGATGCACAGCAGTTCATGTTTGTGCTTTGCAACCCGAGTGCTGATACTTCAGAACGCCTCAACGTACGTGCCGTCGCCCCTCACCACGTGCTTGACAACTCATTCACGGTTCAGCGCGCGTGCGTCCCGTCTAGAAGGAGCTTTCTCCTTACTCTTGCCTCCTTGATTGTAAGGCTTTGCGTCTGGATGATTGTCGCGGGTGTCATCCTCACTCTGTTGTCATTTGTCCTGGTCAAATGACCGTCGCATGTCTCTGCGACATCTTACGGGAGATAGAGACTTTGGCAAAGAATCGTATTTGTAACGTCCTGTACGCAGAATCATGAATGTTTCGCCGACCGCATGGTCAACAAAGTTTGGCTGCACATCGCTCGTTCAGGTCCCTCTGAATTTAACGCCTAATGTCCAACTGGTATTCTGAAACTCGACACGTCATACAATCATGTACATACGAGCACTCTGCTGCCAAATCTACTGTATGCGGAGCGCCATCGAACGCTGTGTCAATACTTGGTTCGTTTCGAAGAGGAGCCGAAACCCATATCCTGCCAAATGCAAGCTCTTGTTGAGATTGATATACGAACCTTTGAGTAAATACGACTTCTTACCTCCAGTTCGCAAGTACCAGTCCTGGCACGCTTCCCGCTGGTAGTAGGAGAAACCAGAGATTCACGACGTGTGTCGAGAGATGTCTGCAACACCAAAAAGAAAATGAGTTCAAGACATGCGTGAAGGGCGTTGTACCGCACCTGTAAGACAGTACGCTCTGCCTGATATTCTTGCAGCGTCACCTGAGTCGATTGTGAGTCCGGATAATACGTGCACACAAAACGGATATGGTACTTCAACGCGGCGAAGAAGGCTAAGATACCGTTCAGAAGCTTGTACGGGAGGTCTCATACGCAAAATAGGCTGTAGAATTGAGAAGACGAGCCATTAGTTCTGATGAACGGAGTTAGACGGCAGCTCTACTCACCTTCAAGTGTGCGATACGCTCCTCGACTTCGCGATACCACTTCGTTTTCTCCTCCCGGAAAGCGGAAAGTTTCTCCGAGGCAACGTCAGCAGCTGCTTGAGCACAGGATGTTTTGAACTTGGCCAGAGCGGACTCCTTGTTCGCTGCCTGAGCAGCAGTAGTGGCGTGAACTAGCTTCTCGCGATGCTCTTGAATGTCACGGTTACAATCAGAGATGGAATTGTTGAGGCGCATGGTCAGTTGCTACAGAATGAAGGCTTGAGATAGCGTTCGACGTGACGGCGGAGGTTTGAGAACTTACAGCCGCTGAATATGCTGCATTATGCACGATCATCGTTTGAAGATGCAAGCCATCGATTTCGCCCGTCATGTTCAACACGATGAGAGGAGAAGAGTCAAAAGCGAGACGAAGAGAGGGCTCGATGTGTGAAAGGAATGGAGGAGGAGGAGAAGAGGAGAAAAGAGACTTGCTGAAATCGGGACGAGGAGCGTACAAAGACACAAAGGGATCGTTGTGCATGGCTCGAAATGCCGCTTTGTGAGCGTACTCGCGAAAGGGAGGGAGAAGCAGCGGATGAGCGGAGCAGAACTTCCCGCATGATGCTGAGGATTTTGGTTCGACGAGGACGCTGCATATGACAGGAAGAGGATGAAGCTGTCGGTACTCGATCGAGAAGAGATATGCACTGCAGTTGAGTACTGAGTTGCGATCAGAGACGCAAGATTAGACGCCCTCTGATCGGGCGCTGATCCGGATCGGGAGGGATTCTCGTCCTTGGATACAGCTACAATCGAAATTGCATCGCGTTCTACATTGTGCGCTGTAGCATTGTCATCGGCCACCTCATCTCACTCTATTTATTGAGGCTCACCAATGTCGCAGCCTCCTGGCCGCCTGATTCCGCTCTCTTCCCTTCCTCGTTAAGTCTCGGTTAACCCGCCTTCACAGGTCTGTTCGTCTAGCCTCGCAGTAGACTCATCATGAACACTGGCCGCAAGCGATGGGCCTCGGAAGAACCTTTTGTACGAGACACGGTACGACTGCCTACCTCACTATGCACCGACTCGCAGCTCATGTATGCTTTTCGGTGTCTCAGAGACCACGCTTGCTCTCTCAGTTAACAGCAGAGATTACCTCACGCGACGAGGAGCTTAAAGCTTCCAACCACAAGCTCGAGAATTTGCAGTCCCAAGTTCAGAAGCTTGAACAAAGTGTACAGAGATGGAAAGGTAGAGTGCGAGATACTGTCGTAAGTAGTATGTTGTTGTTCTACGCAACATTGCTCTGATGTCCGCTGCCAGAAATCCGACGATGCCGAGAAGGATGCACTCAATCGGAAAGCCACCGACTACTATCACGAGATGCGTACTCTTCAAGCCGGTAACTTGTCGCTGACTAGAGAGATGTCGGACCTCAAGGACGAGAATCAGAAGCTTCGAAGAGAGAATACTGCGTTGACTCTTCGCAGTGACGGGGTCCAATCTCAGCTTCAGCCTGGATCATCTACCCGGATTCAAGACCAAGAGAACTCCCTCCAGCGGGACGTGGCTGTCGTAAGTCGTCCTCGCCGTCTCCCAATGTTTGTGAAACTGCTCATTAGATGCCGTTCGTCCCCTCATATCAGCCATCACCGGAGGTCGCGGAGCAGTCGAGGCCTACAGTGCCTACCCATGACCAAGGCCTCTCCGAGCACGCTGCGTCGAACTGGACTGTTGTAAGTGATCTTTTGTTGTCCAGGCCCTCTTGAGACGTTTATACACTCTTGTCACAGGTGTCGACGGAGGTTGCGGAGCAGCCGGAGCCCACGGCGACTGCCCACAACGACCACGACGCAAGCCCCTCCGTGCACGTTGCGTCAAACCAGAGTGATGTAAGTATGTTCTCGATATGTCGGCTTGTCAGAATGCTTATACGCTCCTGTCTCAGGTGCCAGCGGAGGCCGCGGAGCACTCGGGGTCTACCACGCCTGTCGACGGCCGTGCCGGCGAGGCTTCCTCTCAGCAGATCGCATCGAACAAGACTGGGGTAAGCGACTTCTTGATATCTCGCGTTCCCTGTAGCGTTAACATTGTTCTACCATAGGTGCCTACCTTGCCGAGCCTTCTATCTCTTCCACTCGACGCAATGGACTCAGATTGGTTCCCCACCGCGTTCAACCACGTCAATATTCCTATCGACATCCCGGAGTACGCTCCTCTCTTACTGAAATGGGTAGCTCTTGAAAGACGCAATAGTTTCCGATCATCCAACTCCCACTTGAACGATCGATCTATGCCCGTGGAGCTGAAGAAATGGTATTCCAACGGAGCGGAGCCTTCTCTGAATAGGAAATTTGTCGACATCATCAGCAGGAAATTCTGGCTTTGGTGGTGTGCGCTGCAGCCGAGTTGGAGGAAGCCAGTCTCTGGTCACAGACCTGACCCGAATCGACTCTCCGGACCCCGATGGCAATCTCTTAGCAAGCATGGGAAGCGCGGCTGGTACGGTCTGATCATCTGTTTACAATGGTGGGGCGTAAGCATCATGGCATGCCCGGAGGGTGAGAGAGCCGTTTTGCAACGAGCATTGACGGATGCCGTCGTAGATATTTCGAAGATGTTGGATGGTCTGATCTCCTCTCTGTCTGCACTGTAGAACCTCTCACTCTCAGGGGGAATGAAATGTCATGAAGTCTATTCATTCACTTGACTGAAGTCCGAAGTCTGATAAAAGGATACATCAAGAGTTTGCATGAGATTCGGAACCAAATCGTTACATCGTAAAATCATCAGGTGCCGTGTAAATGCAGATTACTATTATCGAAGCAGTCATCGCGCAAGCTGACATTTGTCCGCTCAGAGGATGACTGGGGGACCAGCTGGCAGTTTGCCAAGTGGATCGTCTTCTTGGCTGTGCTCAGCAAGGGAGTGCGGGATGCTCGACTCATCGTTCACCGGAGAATCGACAGCTCGCTGGGATTCGTGCTCAACCGATGATCTCCTGATCACGTTCTCCACGGGATACACTGGGACGTCGTCGTCATGCCCAAAGTCATTGAGAGCGGGGTGGACGGGGTGGGCGGGGATAGCGTTGTCGTGCATGGGGGTATCGTAGATAGACCGATGAGCGGGGCCAACGGGGGCATTGGGAGCATCGGGAGCAGCATTGTCATGAATGCGTTGATCGGGAATCGTGTTGTCGTGAACAGTGCGAGCGGGACGAATGGAAACAGTGTGATCATAGTTGGGGTGATTGGAGACAGTGTTGTCGTAAGGAGGGCGAGCAGGGCGGACAGGAGCAGCTCTATCGTAAACTTGGCGATCAGGAAGGGCGTCGGGGTGAACAACATGAGCAGGAGGAGCGTTATCGCGGACGGGACGATTGAAGACAGCGCGGTCATGGACAGGGTGGGCCGGGCCGGTATTGCGCAGCCCTAGAGCAACGGAGAGCCTCTCGACGTTGTCGAAAGGGGTCTCTCTGGGGCCGGAAAAAATGGGAGATGTGTGAAGATTCGCCTTGGCATGAACGACATGAGCAGGAGGAGCGTTATCGCGGACAGGACGATTGAAGACAGCGCGGTCGTGGACAGGGTGGGCCGGGCCGGTATTGCGCAGCCCTTGAGCAACGGAGAGCCTCTCGGCGCTGTCAATAGGGGTCTCTCTGGGGCCGGGAAAAATGGGAGACGTGTGGAGATCCGCCTCGTTAGGCAGGTCGTGGGAGAGATCGCGGTTTGCAGTATGAGGCACCTCTCCAGGCAGGCCCAAGTGCTCCAACCATTCATGAATTCGCGGGCCAACCTGTACGAGGTACAAGGTCAGTATCTCCGGAAGAGCGGACAACTTGTATAAAGGCAGACCTCAGAGATGTTAATCCGCTCGTACGGTACGGCAAGCACAGCGGCTAGTACAGCAAGCGCAAGCGCCGATGACCAGAACAAATACCTTCCAACCGCCCTTGGAATTCTCAGAACGAAGACGTCCGGAGTAACTGGAGTGTCCTGAGGCTCTGGAGTTGTTTCTCGGGCCTTATGCCAGATGAGAAGTGCAGATGGCTGTGTTTGAGTCGACCCAGCTACTGCAACAACGTCTAGGTCACCGACGGCACAGGCCTGAATGTTGAATAATACGTCAGCATATGTAGAGAAATGTCATACAAGATATGAGCTTACAGCTACAGTCTGGACGAGTTTACAGCTCGGTGCAGGGAGAGTCTGAACGAGGACCCCCGTAGCGCAGTCGAAAACGAGAGCAACGCCACGATCAGTCCCAGCTACGACTTTGGTGCACTCCTCCGTGAAAGCAACTTGCTTCGGATAGAGAACTGTGGGAGGGACGGGATCTTCAAGCTGTCGTATAAAAGTGAGGCTGTCCAGGTTGAAGAGCTGTGTATTGCGTGCAGCACAGATAGCGAATACATCGCTCTCCGAATCGAGAGTGACGTGCTTCCTGTTCCGCATATTCAGCCTGGATCCAGTCGGTGAAATGTTGCAAAGCCTCTCACATTACCTCGGGTCCATTGGTTTTGGACTCTACAACTGTTCCCTTCTCACTGTGAAACACGCAACTGCAGGATATGAGTACATCGAATCGGTGAGCATAGCATCGACACACTGACATTTCTCCACCCGTCAATGCAAAAACCCAGAGTCTTCTTGGCTCCCTATATGCAACTGTTACCGGCGTGAACTGCAATGTATCCAGCCTCCAAAGGGTCTGAAACCCGCCATCGGCAGTCATCGTCCACACACATATGCTTTTGTTAAAAAAGCAGGCTGCGATACGACCTCTCCGGCCGTCTGGAACTTCGACAGCTCCGACGCTCATGCTTGTCACGGCATTTGATGCATTGGCTTCTGGAACGTCAGGAGCAGGCTGCCGGCGACGCTGGAGGCTCTGTTGGGGACCGAGGTTCGTCAGCTTTAAGAACAAGCTGTCCCTCACGAGGAACGTACCTCAGTCCCATCAGTAGAAACTAAATCCCAGGCAACCACACTTCCGTCGTAGGTCCCGAGTAGCAGAACGTGCTGAGAGGTTTTGACGAAGTAGAGCCAAGCGCAAATCGGGTATACTCTGCTGATCTCGTCGACGGAAAGATCACTTGGAAGGTGAATGGGTGCCATCGAGGCCAGATTCCAGCAAGAAACACCATTGAACCCTGCAAAACAGATGTCAGAGACGAACATCGGGTTGAGTGGCACAAGGCTTCACGAACCGCTTGCGCAGATGAATGAACCAAAAGCGGAGAACGAGAGGGAAAGAACACAGTCCTTGATGTTTTCAAAGGTCTTGGACAGCTCGTATTGTGCTTCAGGCATCGTTGCGTTGAGAGGATGAGACAAGAGAAAAGCGGTCGTCAACCACGCGAGGTGACCGTCGCGAGGAGCCAAAGGACCGGCAGCGTTTTTGGCGCCTATCGTCTTGCTGCACGCTCTAACGATGCGTCCACCATTTCCGCGTATAAATACGGGTCCTGCTCCCATGAAATTCTCTGTAAGTCACTCACCGTATACCGCACCATGTCTTCTCCCAACAAATTCCACAGTTTGGCTCATACAGAAATCTTTGCGTCCACTCAGCGGACGTTGGATTTCAATACTCTTGACCGAGCTCTTCCCTCATCACTTGGTCCTACTCGCACTCCCAAATCTCGGTCATCTTCCTCGCCATACCCCTCTCCTTCTATTTCGCCCCCTTCGAGCCACAATTCGCCTAGCACTTCTCCCCGCTCGTCTACAGGCTCCTCCCAGGCTCGTGCTCCGGTCGCTCGCTCATCCACACACGCAAACCAAGCCGGAGCCCGTTCTCGTCCCTCTCGTCCCTCTCGTCCCTCTCTCCAGCAACGCGCTAGCAGCATTGCATATAGCGAGTGTTCCGTCTCTGACAAGTCGGAGAGTGCTCTATCTGACGACGAATTGCCGGTTTTCGGTCGCTCGGTTGGAATCAGCCGAACGAGCAGCCCAGAGAAGAAGGTTCGGTTCCCACCGATGAGCGCAGGCAGCTCTGTCAAGGTGGAAGTTGTGACAATGGGTGATGATGAGGAAGAGGAGGAAGAGGATCAGCTCGAGGAGGAGGAGGGCGTCGAGGAAGAGGTCACCGCTCCGGGGGCAACGAAGAAGAAGATCCCCAAGCCAGCGGGTGAAGCTGGTCGTCCCAACTCTGGGGGATACAACTTGCAAGATGCTCTGAACTGGCCGCGGGCGCGTTACGACAAGGTCAATGTGAGTGTACTATCCAGTGTCGTGCAGGACTGCGCTGACGGTTGATTTTGCTAGAATTTCATTAAGGATCTTGTCGTCAGTGAGCTCGATAGCCGTGTACCTTTCTCGAAGCAGGTACCGAGCAAGATTCAGTATGTCAGAACCCAGGTGCGCTCAATCTTCTTTTCAACGCAATTTGGTTCTGAATCAGCTGCAACGTAGGCCACGTCAAAATTTCCCTGTCTACTCAACTACGAGCGATCATGGGCCGCGGACGCTTTCATTCGTTCCCGCCTCAAATACATGAAGTTTGTGGCGGAGAAGAATGAACTTGAAGCCCTAGCGGCTGAAGGTCGCAAATTGCGTAAGAGGCGGCCGACTCGGTCACAGGGGCAGGACGACGATGAAGAGTAATGCACGTAGACACAGACATGCTTTTGTAATCCTTCGACTTGTGAATAATCGCTTGATGCGACATGCCTTCGAATCTGCGCCTCCAAAAACTCTGCATTCTTCTTGAGCTTTCAGGCGACTCGCATTTTCTAAATCAAGACCTCACGAAGAGAGAAACTACTGTCAGGCTTTTGCTGCCTCGAGGCTCGCGCGAATTCAACCCGAGGAGCGGACGGATGTCGGTGCTCGGAGTTCGGGACTCGGGACGCGGAACTCGGAACTCGGAACTCGGATCGACTTGGGCGATCAGAGTGCCAGATGCCTAGATTGCAGCGCCTGCTCTCTCAATGCTTCCCATTGCTTCCTCTTCACCCACTCCACTCCACTCCTCGTCCTCTTTGCAGTCGTGAACGCCTTGTCTCCATCGCTCTTTATCACTGTCAACGATAGCATACAAAGAACCGTGCCTATTTCCTCTTCACAATCACCCTCTCACACGTGAACAGCCTGCGGTGGTCACTGCGCAGCGACCTCGTCCTCCCGATAATGATCAATGGCAGAATCGCCGTTCGACAGCTGGGCAAAGACACAAAGGGAAGATGGGTGAACGATGAGAGGGAAGTGAAGAACGAGGACAGTCATCGGAGGTGAGCAGATAGTCTCCCCCTTCTGGTGTCACACTCTGAATACGTTAAAAACCGCAGAGTCTTCCTCACAGAGCAGTAGCAAAACATCCCAACCTCTCTCTCCCCGCCCTGCGCATCATACGATTCCACTATGCCTATATCCAAATCTCGCAAGTCAAAGTACGAACTCGACACCCCGTATCGCCATCGTGGTCGCCGGGACGCTCCACTCGAACAGTCCCCCGATCCCAAGTCTATGCCTCGCGACCACGGTATACCCGACCTTCCTCTTCTTCCTAGGACTCGTGCCCGGGTGGCGCGACGCTCACACCGCCTTCAAGCTAAAGCGGACAAACTCGACGCCAGTCTCCCTGCCATCGACGAGGATCTGCTGGCTCAACTTGTATATCCATTTGCATCTCCCTCTCTCAGGTCCCATCGCTAATGCTGTGTCTTTCAGGTTTCTCGGGGTGCTGGCACCTCTCCTACCGTCAATTTGACTCGTTACCTCAACTCTGCCAACTCCGCTTTCGCTGCCAGTTCCTCTTCCGCCTCCGCCTCCGCCTCCGGTTCCGGTTCCTCGTCCGCCGTTTCATCTACTTCCGTTCCCTCCTCCTCGAATGTTTCCGGCGCCGGCGCTGTGTCGAAGGCGGGACCTTCCTCTGTTGCTGGCTTCTATACTCCGGAGAGTGGCATGTCTGACGAAGAAGACGAAGAAGATGAAGATGAAGATGAAGTGGAGCACATGGTAAGTTTGTCTCTTTTCCTGGACGTATCCCAGCGCTGATGTTCGATCAGCTTGATATCCGCTGGACCGGAAGTTCCGCCGACGCTCGCACTCACTCCCTCAACAATGTCCCAGGCCCGTCTCTCAAGGACGTGAAGGGTCCTCAGGTAAGCCATATCTAATCTACCGCATGCGAACGCTCTGACCCCAAGTCAATGTAGGCCGTGCAGTCAGCGCTGCAAGATTTGTCTGCCGCTGCCGCTGAGCGCAAAGCGTATGAAGACCTCAAAATCAAGGCAGCTGCCCTCGAGGCCCGCATTGCCACCCTCCAAGCAACGGTTGGCAGGCAAGCACACTCGATCTCCGAGGTCCTGATGTGTCCCATCTGTTACGAACTTATGGTTCGCCCTCGCGTGTGCGTAGACGGTCGCCTTGATTCATATTTGCGCTACATTCTCATGCTTCTTTTCAGGTATACCCACTGCCTCCACGTTGTCTGTGAAGAATGTATCGAGAAGGTTCGACTTCGACAGATCAAACGCTTGGTCTTCAACCCTCGCTATCAGAATGCGCATCGCATAGGATTCTGTGTCCTTTGCAAATGCGAGAGCTTCTGTCCTAAGGAGATCCATTACATCAAAATGGCCGCTGAAGAGCTGGGCCGCGTCAACAACCTCGCTTTTCCTGTTCGCTCGTTCTCCACATTTGCTTGGGAAGTCAACGACTTCAAGAAGCGCTACCACCAGACTATGCGCCGTGCCCCGGCTTATGTGAGCTTTAAACTGTATCTCCAAGGACACTAGGGTGGTTGACGGTTGCGCGACAGTGGAGGGTTCTGGAAACCTTTTTCGCTGGTCTGTATTACGCTCCCGGTTTCATCTGTCTCGGTGTATTGCTCGGGATTTGTATTTTTATCTCACTGAACCTGTTGTATTACGTGGTTCTTGTTCCTTGTTTCATGTTCGGCATCGAAGTTGACCTTGAAGCTCTATACCCTGTATTCTACATGTTGTATTCTGTTCTGTCCGGCTAGATATTCATGCGTCCCCTTTTTCCATCCTCCCCACTCTCCTCATGTATTTCTTGTATTCTGTTCTGTCCATCTAGACTTCCATGCATTCCTTTCTTCGATCCTACCTGTTACTTTCCCCATGTATTTCTCTGTGTATCGTTCTCGTCCTTGTCCTTCTGGCCCTTTTTTGTACACATACTATGCAATCTCTTCGTGCTTTTCATTTCCGTCGCCCGCTTGCCCTGCTCTGAGCGCTCCGAAGTCCCTCTGAGCGCTCCGACAGCCGACACGCGTACGAATTCCGCTGAGCGTCGAGCAGATAATCGTCACATCGTATCGGAGGACGGCTCTCCATGTCCAAACGAAAGGCCGTGCAACTTGGGAAGGACCCGGATGATCTCGTCAACGCTATCCGAGAAGCGAACCGCAGGCGTACGTCGGAGGTGCCGGCACCGCCATCTGCAGCTGGCAGCTCGTCGCTCAGCCATTCCAAGGGCCGCTTGAACGAGGACCTCCTTCTGACAGCAATCCATTCACGTCAGAAAGAGACCGTCAAAAATTCATCCACAGAAGCCGGTAGCTCTACTTCCCGTGCAACTCACGACTCCCATGCAGCAGCCACAAACAATTCCGATGCTATGGAATTGGATGTTATCGCAGCTACCGTCCTGGATAGAGATATCAAACTTGCCCCATTAGATGACGCTGCAATGGATGCTCATAATAGTAATGTGATGAAGGAAATTGTAAGTGTGCTGCAATAGCTGGATCGGTCTCTCAGGAACTTATGGGGAGAGACACATTCTTTTCAGATTCGTCTATCTCAAATTGCCCCACATACCTCAGGATCCCATGCTGCTGCTGCTGCCGTCGCCGCCATGTCCTTCAATAAAGCAAGCTATCGGTCGATAGGTACTGCGCAGTCCTTGCAGAAGCGTTTGGAAGGGCTTCTTGAGAGAGTCGAACTGCTCTCCGATTCCAGTGGCTCCGCAGTGATCCAGGAAGCTTTGTCGAAAGCAGAAAGCGGCTCGAAAGACGTGTCACAGAAGTTAGAAAGTATCGGTCGAGATGATACTGCAGATTCGGTCAAATCTGTCAGGACGGTCTTACGGAGACTACAGAAGTCCATTTTTGACTTACGCTTGCGTCATCCCGACACTGGACCGGTCAAAATGAACAGCGGTCAGCCCTGTGCGCCCACTTTCAATTATACAGCCCCAGGGGCTGGGGAT
>RWJN01000518.1:0-22722 GCA_004332605.1 Steccherinum ochraceum
CACATCGACGGCATGGGCCAGCACTTCGACGTCCCCATCCCGCTCTCCGATGACGAGGACGACGAGGACGATGATGATGAATATACCTTTTCCGACTTCTCCAATGTCCTGTAACGCATATTCCATCACACTAGAAATGTTTGTCCAGTCGCAAAATCCCTTACTCATACAACTCGCATAGTTGCTGTTATCGCCGCTTTTGTACGTTATTCTCGTTTTTGTTTGTCGTAGATACCGTTTGTCGTTGCTATCGCATGTCCTGCCCCATCGTCGTCGCAGAATGTGCCACCCTGAGGGCTGTCCGTCAATTGTCGTGGTGGTTCGTCGTCACGGTGAAGAATGGCAAGCGCTTACGTGACACGACGCGTCGTAGACGGAAGCCCATGGCGCCTCACTTCTTCTCTCTGACCCTCATTACCTTACTCCCATACGCCCTCATTCCTTCTCGGCACCTCCTCGTCGTCCGCTCTACACGTCTCTAACCATGGCTCGCGCTTCGACACGCTCGCAGCGACAGCCTTCGCAGTCTCAGCAGCCTAGGGGTACTCAAAGGGCCAGTCAGAGCCAGCGGTCGCAACGGGCACGCGTCGAGGAAGAGGAAGCGGACGACGACGACGACGCGATGCTGGACGAAGATGGAGACGGGGCTAACGAAGTGCGTGTCTTGCTTTTGCACTCGCGCGACGCCTCATTTCGTACCAGGGCCTTGAACGAATGGCAAATGATCTCGTCCGTCTGGCGTTGTTTTCGGAGCAAAGGCGCGTCCCTTTCCGACGAGACGATATCTCAAAGAAAGGTATGCACCTCCCTTTCTCTGAGATCTGGTTTTGTGTCTCATATTTACCAGTGCTGGGTCCGAAGTCGCGTGCCTTCGGCGAGGTCTATACTCGCGCTCAGGAGATCCTACGAAAGACCTTCGGCATGGAGATTGTCGAATTGCTCGCCAGGACGGAGGCTGAGGATAGCAATACACAGAAGGAGATGGAAGCTATGAACGTTAAGAAGAAAAGTCCGTATGTTCACTAGCTATGCTAGACACCGCCGTTGACTCCGTAGCAGGCACAGCGACCGGAACGAAGACGTTTATCTTGAGGTCCATTCTCGAACCAGGGCTCATCGAAGCTGCCAATCAGCAAGATGGAGAGCTCTTTGCGGTGGAGCAAGGCGAGAAGCTAGTCTCTAGCGATGATGAAGTCGAGCAAGATAATGCCGTGGGCACCCGAAGTGTTGGGTCGATTTTCGCGTGGCACTCCGGTGACCAGTTGGGATCCATTGGTATCTTATATGTCATCCTTGCTCTCATTCTGGTCAACGGACGAAATATGAGTGATAGTATGTCCTCTTTTATCGCCGCCATTCTCGGACTGATCTCTCTTCTCGAACAGACCAGCTTCGGGCCAACATGAAAACTCTCAATCTAGTCCCCACCGCCTCAGTCCCTTTCAGCAATCAGTCGACGCACCAGGATTTGACGATCGACGGTCACTTGAACCAGCTTATTCGCCAAGGCTTCCTAGAACGCTACCGTGCTGGCGAAGCTAAAGGTGCCAAGAAACGAGGACGCGCTCCTGCTCCAACGCAAGGCGATGACAGCGCAAATACTACCGAATGGCGTTGGGGCCCTCGAGCCACGAGCGAAGTAGGCGAGAAGGACATGGCGAAGTTTGTGGCCAATTTCATGGCTCAGCGCGACGGGGACGGTGAAGACGAGACCAACGCGACCCGGGCAAAGACACAGCAGAGAGTTGAGAAGTTGACCCAGGGCATCGAGAAGGCAGCAGGGGTAAAGCTGCGAGACATCTTGGGAAAGTGATCAAGTACTTTCTTTATCGGTACGCGTATGTACTCGTACATATGCTTTCCAGTCCCGTCATCCGTCTCCTTTCTTGAATACTGTATCTTACCTTTCGTACGGGTTGTACAGTTGTAGTGTTACAATAGTGCCAGGTGTCTGATACTGTTCAGTGTATACATGACTAGTTTTCAATTCTCAATGCTGTATCTTTCCCTGTGAAGTATGAGATCTCGTCGTGAAGTAAGTTTCTCCCGCAGAGAGGGAGAGAGAGAGTTGTCCAAATTCCTGAAGTTATCTAGATTCCGAATTCCCAAATAGCCTTGTTGCAGCCTGCTGTCTTGCTCTGCAGTGTTTTCTGCTAGCGCGATCTCTGCGCGCTTCGGCTGGTACAGTACTTCATTTCTTGCTCTTGACCTCTTCCTCCTCTTCCTGCGCAGTGCGCGGTACCTTCATCCCGTTCCTGCTTCTCAAGTTAATTCAGCGTACAGATCATATTAATCTATCAAACCTCTACATACCAGTGAGTTTCTGATTCCTAGTCGTCACATGTAACTCTGGCCCATGCATTGGAAACCAAGGTCATGCAGCGGGGTGAAAGGAGAAAACATACGTGTGTCGATTTCTTACAAGTGCTCTGACTTATACAGTTAACAATTCCAGAAGGACAAACCGTGCAAGCATCGTGACTGTCGCCGCGATTCCACTTTAATATCGTCATGGATGAAGAACAGGCAGAAGATCCTGAAAGCACTCTCCCTTCTGCAGCATACCTCTCTGAGCTACTTCAGCATATCAAAACAACTGGAGGGCATCTTTCAGGCGATAGCGGCTTTGGCTTGCTTAATCCTAGCTTCCTGTCACTCTCCTACTGGACTGCTACAGAGAAGGACATGTTCTTCCGCGGCCTCTCTGTCTACTCTCGTTTGCGTCCCGACTTGATCGCTGCAGACATAGGAACGAAGAACCTGATGGAAGTCACTCATTACATCGACACCCTTGAAGATGCTGCCGCCGAGGAAACCGGGCTGTCTCTCTTTGGCACGGATCATCCTCGAACGCAAGGTACACCGTGGACTACTATCCCTCGGGCTGAGAGGGACTCATTCCCAATTGCGATGGAGATGTCGAGGGACTGGTGTGACTTGGAAGAGAAGGAAGCGTTTCTACTGGCGAAGTCCGAGCCTATGGCTACAGTTCGCGCCAAAGAGCGGTCACGCGAGGAACTGGTGGAAGCGCGACGGCTGGAGATTCGCAGGAAGAAAGGGAAAGGAAGGACAGAGGATGGGGTGAGGGACAGGGCGGGAGAGAAAGCGAAGAGGAAGGACTTCGACGCTTGGCTTGAGGAGAGGAAGCAGGAATGGGAGGT
This sequence comes from Steccherinum ochraceum, assembly GCA_004332605.1. Classification (NCBI taxonomy): domain Eukaryota; kingdom Fungi; phylum Basidiomycota; class Agaricomycetes; order Polyporales; family Steccherinaceae; genus Steccherinum; species Steccherinum ochraceum. The sequence continues at coordinate 3,162 of RWJN01000518.1, forward strand.
TGAGGACTTTGAAGCCTCCCTGGATGGCGATGCACTCGCAGCTTTGGATGCGGTACTCCGCGACGCTGAGGAGGAGCAACGTCTGGCAAGCTTCCGCTCAAACTCTTCGGTTCTGCCTTCTCGCGAGGCGAGCACTATCACGGATGGTCCATCTCATACCCTTCGCCTAGAAGAGGCCTCTTCGCGTCTCATACCTCCTGCTGCATCTGTAGACTCACGCCCAAGTGTTTTCGAAACTCCGGCTACTTCTACTGCTGTCGTCTCTGGTTCGCCGGACATCGATATGGAGCTCATTGACCCGGCTCTACGGGACCCATCCTACGGCTTTCATTCTTCTTCTACACCTCGTGAGCCTGATGAGGCCCAAGTACATCCCAAACCCATGAACGCACCTTTCCATCCCAATACACCGCCTTTTGCCGCTGCACCACTTCCCGCAGAGTCGATACCCACTACTCCGCGTCAGCACGGTACCTCTACTCTCCCAGAAGACCCGCCTTCTGGCGGATCGAGCGCGGTGTTGCGGGATCTCAGTCCAGCTTCGAGGCGTCGTCTCCGAAAGAGGATGTACATGCGCCGTAAGAGGGCCGAGAAGACAGGTGGAGAGGTGAACGAAACGACCACGCGATTGAAGCCAGGAAGGAAGAACAAAGCAGCATCGTCGTCTAAGGCCGCTGTGGACGATAACGATACACCGGTACCTCAGAGGCATCCTCACAAATCAGGCTTGACGAACGCGTATAAAGCGCGTGCTGCCGCTGATGCAGTAGGATTTGGCGTGGACAAGATCGAGGAGGAAGGGTTTGAGTTGTTCCGCCTTTCAAATCTCCACAAGCTCATGAGGTATGTCGTCAAACGGTATCATGTTCTCAGTCTGCTTACTCTCCCAACCCAGAACGTACAACGAGCTACACGGTGCCGACCCAGAGGTTGTTTCCTCTATATCCGCTTCGGTCCTGGCAGCACTCCAAGGGCATGTGGTAGACTTCGTTCAAGAGGTAGCAAAGAGGGCTGTTCACTCTAGACTATTCGAGCGACAGACGAAGGCTCGCACCAAAGTGTGGAGAATCTCAGATCGCCCTGTGAGTTTGCAGCGTACACTATGTACCAGGAGTCGACTCATGAGTGCCACGTTCACCAGATCATACGGCGACGCAACGTCAAGCACGGTCTTGGCATGTACGTTGGCAAGAAGTTGACCAAGAAGCGTCACTTTCGTCATCTCAAACGTAGTATCACACTGAAGAAAGTCTATCAGCCTTTGCCAACCGCAGAAGGAGACGAGGAGGACGAAGAAGTTGAAGAAGAAGAGCCGGAGGAAGTCGAAATCGCGCGCATAGACAGCCTATTACTCCCGAAGATGCCCTCTACCGAGCACACGCTGACCTTCGAGCGCAAGTCCGACATGACGAAGAAACGCATGCCTCTTCCTGTACGACATCTCAGCACCCCACGCACCGTCGCGCCCCCCTTCATCCTCACACCATGCGAATGGGAGGCAGAGGTCCCCTCCAGCCGCCAGTCCACCCTCGAGGGTCGACGAGACAACTACTACCCTACGCCATGGGGCGAGCACGAGCGGCCGCTCGGTTTGGATGCGGATACGTTGATGCCGGAGGAGACGGACGAAGAAGACTTTGATGTGGAGATGGAGGAGGAGGATGAAGTGGAGGTGAGGGACGCTGCATTGCGAGAGGCGTACGAGACCGAACTGTGGCAGAAGGACAGGTCGATTGCTGTGGGAGAGGAAAAGGAGGAAGTACGCATTATTCGTACGAGGAGGAAGAGGAAGCGCACCAGTCAAGATGAGGACGATGAAGATGCGGTGGAGGAGGACGAGAACGGTGGCGGTGAGGAGGATTACGGAGATGAGCTCACAACTTCCGGAGAGGGCAGAGAGGATGGCATGGACGTGGATGAAGGATCCGAGTTGCGGCCACCGCAACCTATGCCTACTCGCAAAAGCACTAGGAAGACCGCTCAGGGCTCGCAGCGCAAGAAGATCAAGAGCAAAGAGTACATCTCCGACAGCGACGTCGACTGATATGGCACGCGCACATTTCTTGGATGCAATATTTCTTGGAGACAGTATATAGCACGCTGTATATAGGACGGTGAGCAGCTCAGTTCCTTGGTTGACGCGCATGTACTTCTTACTGACATAAAGTGCAGGATTTCTTGGATACAGTCCTCCGAAGACTCTCCAACCCCCATGGTCAAGACTCGCCACGAGAATGGTCGTCCGTCGTCCTTGGTGACAGACACGGGACAAGCGCATGCGTTCAGTAGGCCGTGGACTCAACCTCACAGGAGCCGCACAGGACGCGCACAAGAGAACGCCGCGTCGGTAGGAAGCACGTCAAGTGGAGGAGGAGATCACGATATCATACTAGAAGGCATACGTACTACATTCCCATCTGTACCGACTTTCACCACTCGAATCCAGACGGTGGAGATACTCGACACGACAGTACTGCAGGTAGATAGGTTTATGGAGATAGAGATGTAAGAACGAAAAGACGGAGTGAACATAGACAAGACGGAGATCAAGAAATAAGAGAGGTCGCATATGATGGTGTGGGTGGTGGGATAAGATAGGAGGGATGCTATGTGGCGTCAGAAGGTAGAGAGAGGGATACGCGTGAAGGAGGATGGCATAGACCATCGCGGCGGATAGGTACAGAAGCTGCTGCGTGACATCCAAGAAGGGGCGTAAGAAGACATAGGTCAATTCACTGTTCATGCAAAGGCGAGATATTCCAAGAACGCATACCGAACAGATTCCCAGAGTCCTGCCGAGAGACCGCTTCATTCCTTTCCTTCATTCTTGTCCAAAATCGTACCCCTATCGTAATCTTCTTCTGGTTTCCAATCATATCGCAGCAGCACAGATAGCGCGTCCGACCTAAAAAAATCCCAGAGCACCCGACCGGAGAAGTATCTGCCAAAAACGCCAATCCGGGAGACGACGTAAACAAAATGGCCCAGAGACAGTGGTGATGTGTGTGATGGTGTGTGGTGGATTACGCCCTCACAAAGTCCGAGCAGTGGAAAGTCAGACTAGGGGGAACGCGCTCCACCATTCTCGTCTATGCGAATAGCAGCAGGATTGTGCTTTCGCGCGAGAAATGAGGAGAGACTGGGATGCCTCAGAGGGGCAAATCAGAGATGCCTGGGTGTCTGTGTAGAGGTGAGTGAACCATGTCAGCACTGAAAAGTGTGATCCTGACCTGTTTGCTTTGTTGTAATCAGCTCCTGCCTGTCCTACGGATCGAGTTTCTCGCCCCTGGCGAGCACTCTGACGACACGGCTAGGCTGTGCGACCGCCTCCATCATGGCCATAACGGCCGGTGGTCGCTCTACAAGTCCGCCACCAGGTGGTGTAGCACCACGCTCACCAGGTCTTAAGTGAGAGTTGCGCCGACCTCGTCCAGCGCCGGTCCGCTTGTCCTCTGGAGAGCGCCTGCCAGCATCGCCAGAGCGGCGACCATGCTCAGCTAAACGTCTATTGCTGACGGGGATATCCTTTGGGGCAGAAGGGGGCGGGGATTGAGTAGCGGGGATTTCTAGGACTTCTACGCCAGAGCGTGCAGCCCATTGCGAAATTAGGGTACCCGCGCACCGGGGTTCGAACTTGTTGGGTTGGGGTGCCGGAAGGGGGACCGGAGAAGCGGTAACTGGTGCACCAGAAGACGCTTCGAGTAAGGCTGCGTCAGGTGGGGAAGACAATACAGCCAATAGCACGCGGAGAGTAGGCTTTTCAGCATCGGTATTACGGTCCTTGACTTCTTCGGTGGCATGCTCTGCTTCCCATCTGGCGCAACAGATAGTCCGCCTGATCCATTCCGGACAAGACGCGGCGGTAGTTCCCGAGGGAAGGTCCTTGAATGGAATGTTATCCCACAGGACGAAAGCGTCGTCCCGCTGGACGCGGATACGAGGGTTGACACCGACTTGGGCCTCCAAAATTCTGGAGGCAGTCCGAGCACGCTGAGCCAGAGTCGAAGTCCCCTTCTTCAACAAGTCAAGAGTGTTCAAGGCTATAAGAGTCCGGTGTTAGCATCGGACCTGTCTGTGAGTACGATGTGGACGCACCTTCAAGGGGGACGATCACAACTTCCTCCCGCCCGTCCCTAGCCCACTTCTTGAGCTGTCCGATGGCATGAACAAGCACACTGGCGTCCACAACAATCACATCAGCATCCTTCAAGTTCTCCCTGTCGACCTTGCCGACGTCCTTCCGCACGACCTCTACTTGCTTTTCGAGGGGAGGGAAGTCATCAGCAGTGTTCTTCGTCAACTTGGGGCTTCCTCCGGATGGTGTCCGGGATTTGGGCGGGTAGGCGTTGCGTACTCCGCGCATGGAGTCGGCGTTGGATTGAGGAGAAGGATAACGACGTTCTCTCCAGGCACCGTTGCTGTTCTTCGACGAGACAGACTTCTCGAGTTGTTCGACTTGGTGGTTTAGAAAAGCCGCGCCGAGGGCGCGGGACATGGCCAACCGGTTTGGTGTGGCGATAGGGCCCTGTTGAAAGTTGCGAAGATTAGCTCATATTTTCCGAGCAACGATAACGAACTAAAATCACCTTCTTGTCTGCCATGGTTGCGGTTGCAGCAGAGACAGCAGCAGCCATGGACTGAGGGGGTAGAGGATGCTGGAATAAGTAGGAAAAGCAGGAGAGTGGCAGTGGACGTTTGGAAGAGGAATGCTCTGGCCCGGTTGTTCTCCGCCTCCTCGCGCCGTGACTGCGCGACTTAGGTAAGCGCTCCCAGCCCCATTCGGCATCTCCCGCCCACGCTCCCTCTACCTCTTCCCAGCCCCGCCACTGCCTCTCCCATGCCTCCCAATGCGCCATTCTACCTGGACGGCTGAGACACATGTTTCATGCGTCGCATTAGCTTCTCAGATTGTCTTCGGATACATCTCCGGATTGTTCATTGTCAATGTGACGTCGTTCCAGACTGTTCTCGAGTGAATCAGAAGTTCGCCTCCATCACTTGCGTCAAATACCGAGGATCTGTGACCCCGTATAAACAACTACATACTGTCAAAAGACGAAGAAGGTACGTTTGAGCAACGTTTGAGTACTCCAGCCGCGGCTGGAATGTCTGTATACGAAAGTCATCGAAGCATGTGGCGGAAGAACAGAATGAATGATGATCGTACCGCTGTATCCTGGCAAAAGCTGCGAAGGAATTTCGACGAGGGGCAATCTGCCAGATACTTATACCACAGGATACACATATAGGTAGCCCCCAGCTTCTGCGTATGTGGACGCGATATGCTCAATACACCACCGAGTTGTTCAAGGAGACGGCCGAGAGCGCATGCCGTCGACGTAGTGAGACGCCGGGGTGAATGGTAAAGATTGAGCCACGACGCCAATTAGACAAGTAGCTTCGGAGTATTTTGGTAAAGACATGATAGTTAATCTGAACGCCAAGCCATCGTGAGTGCAGGAAGATGTTAATCAATGTCGAAACTCACCGAATTGCACACCAACTTGAGAATGCGCCACGGTCTCGCCTGTACTGCGAAACAACTACAGGCTTCGCGAGATGTCACAAGTAAGTATTCAAACTTGATCATAACAGAGGTCCTGGGCTAGATGGACATGGAAGCGAAGACGCGAGAAGCAAAGTTATTTTGAGGCTTTGGCAGCCGCAGATGTTTGTTCCTGTAACTTCATCTGCATTACATTGACCAAGTAGTTCATGTTTTCCTGCTTCTTCGAAATCATCTCTTGCAGGTTCTCCACGTTTGAGCGAATGAATTCCACTTTCGCTTCGTAGTGTTTGCGGGCTTCCGCACGCGACTACAGACGCCATTCAGGTGGGTTCCGCTCAGCAGCTTGGGATTGTCTGACGTACCTTCTTGACAAAGTATCCAGTTCCAACATCGACGATCACATTCTCCGTGTCGCAAAGCTTTCCGGGAACGTAAAGCGAGTTCGTCAAGGGGACAAGAATCACCTTGTCTGAGTGGGGGACGATGCTGTTAGATCGAGTATAAGAAGGTACAGCCGTACCGCAAACGCACCTTTGTTCTGCTTCTTCACCTCAGCCACATTCTCCATACACGACATGAACTTCGCTTGCGCTTGTTTCAGTTGGGTGAACGAGTTGGTCAGATGGCTCAGTTCCTAGACGAACAAAACAAGAGAGAATCAGCGTCCACGGCCCTCGTGAAGATCAGACAAACGCACCTCCTCCAACTGCCGTCGTACATCTGCCAACTGCTGCAGATCAAGGTCCTGGAGGTTGATCTGCTGTTGCTGTGGTGCCGCCATATCTCTCGTCGCCTGAGATCGCGGTGAATGGTGCTGGTTCAGTAGTCCGACGACGACTTCGACGGCGAGAGCGCGATAGACGATGGAGAGGACACGCCACAAGCGCGCAGTGCGATCATTGGCGAAACAAGCGAAAAAGACGCCGTCCATCTTCCTCCTCGACGACCGCGACCGCAGCGGCTCTGGCTGTGTTTCGCTTTCCCCGCTGCGTCCTGCGGCGCGAGGTTTTGACCACGTAGGAGTGTGTACCATGTTATCTTCAACTCTGAAGGAGAGCATTCCTCAGGATCTTGGTGAGTGAAGTCTCAGACCTGGCCAGTGCAAGGCTAACTCACTCACCGACACTGTTTATAGTTGCTATATTCCATACCTCTTTTCATCCCACACAAGGCAATGTAATTGATTGGTCATTAAAGGCCAGCGATGGTGTGTACAGTCCACCTTTCGCCATCCATTGTGTACTCACATCGTGTCTAGATTTGGATCTCACGCATGTGGAGTTTAGTTGTCTGCCCAGTGGGTTGCATCTGGTGGAACGGGACATAATGTGCGTCGCTTAGAAGCTCGCAGTATGTCTTTGATCTAACGACGCGCATCTTCATGCAGTTATTTTACAAAGGGTGAACACCAAGGTGTTTGCGTGTTTCGTCGACGGCGTACCAGTGAAGACGGGCACCGTGGATTCCGACTCTCTTCTCTAGGCATCCTTCTCGCCAAATCCTCGCGACCTCGACCTTGGAGACACGTACCCTCACTCAAGACCGTCACTGAAACTATCTACTCCCTTCTAGAAGACCGCGACATTCTCGAGCCCTCCGACGCCGACTGGGACCCTGCTCGCGCGTTCTTCGAGGAGCGGAAAGTCCGACGGCCAGATCTGAACGGTGCAGGTGACTGGAATGGATGGAGTGCAGAGCTGGACGGTGCAGAATCGTCGACGTTCGAAGCGAGTCCGACGCTACACCTCCCGCACATGCTCAGGATCCTCGGCCCCTCCTCTCTCACGCTGTACAAGCACGTGCTTGGCCGACAACGGGTTCTCATCTATACTGCGCCGCCAGTTGAAGCTGCCTGTGTGCTATGCCAAGTCGCCGCTGATGTATGCTATGACGACCAATACGAGGACGTCCCAACGGACTCCACGTCGCCACCTCATACGCGTAGTCCGAGCTCTTCTACTTCTAGCCACGAACGGCGCGAGCTGCGAAGACGGCTGAAGAAGAAATCCAAGGATGGCGTCAAGGTGCTGGGGATGATCACGCTCAATGACATAGACAAGCTACAAGCGGAGAGCGCGACCGGTAGAGGATGGATAGCATGCACAACCGATGCTATCTACCTGGAGAAACCAACGTATTACGACCTGGTCATCGACCTGACCACTGCATCATCTTCAGGTAGCAAGTTGTCGAGACCGACCATGTACGTTCCCCGACCCATCTCCCAACCAGGCTCAAGAGGGCCCACACACCGTCTCTCTGTGATACGCTTCACCTGGAGCGACGTCAAACTAGTACGTTTATTGCAGTCTGAACGCACCGTAGAAAGACAGCTGATATGATATACAGTGGACCGAATTGGACCGACTCATGCGACTAGACAGCGGCAATCCGGACCCATCTTGCTGCGACCCATCACCTCCTGACCTCTACCCAAGAACCCGACCGGGACTAGGCGCGGCATGGTCAGACATGTGGCGCGTATACGAGGACGTGTGCGTTCTTTGTGCGGGTCTCTGGATCGGGTCGTGGCGCAATCCAGCGTCCTCGTCTTCGTCTTCGCCAGATGGTCGTTCAGAGAACTGGGGCAGCATCCGTCTCGAGGGTGACGACTACCTTTCGCTCCGCTCTGAAGCCGACAACACGTACGTGCGGAACGTCGGGATGGGCATAGAGGGGCGGCCGAGTGGATCATCGGAGACGGGTGTGCTGCATCATCGTATCTCGCGGCACATGCGTCGGACTAGTGGTATGTCCATGTGGACGTGGGCTAGTGGCAAGAACTCTGCGTCAATACCTAAGGACGACATGATCGACGAAGGCGAGATTGTTGATCCGGATTTGAAAGGTCTCAATGAGCGACAACTCATGACGACACTCGCTATCCTTCACGCTTTTCACAAGAACACCACGACTTTGCTACTGCGTTTAGCCCAGCTCCTCCCACCTGCGCCCTCTACCGACGGAGACACTTCGAACTCTGCTCTCGAGGATACGCCACCACCTATCGTGCTTACGGCGAAAGACGTCCTCCTGTTCGAGCTGGGGCCTCTGAGCAGCTTGGATCAACGGTTCGTTGAATGGTTGGCGGCAGAATACGGCGGTGGGGCACAGCTCGTCGTCCGGAGAAGCTGGAGAGATCTAATGGGACTGGTTCTGGGACTATAGTGTGAGGCTGAAGTAGAATCGGCATCCACATCGCTGTTTATTGTATTCCAGTTGTACCGATCCGCTTGTATAGTTTTTGTGTAATTCTTGTAAGGTGGCCTCATGGACAGCTGGAGACAGCCTCTTTACAAGTCCGATATGGTGTAACGGCTAACATTACCGCCTTTCACGCGGTAGCTCGGGGTTCGATTCCCCGTATCGGAGTATTTTTTGGATCTTGCTAAAGCCAATCATTGTCGAAGTCGTCATGCGAACGTATCATTCGCGTGGCTTATCTCAAGCTTTTTGTCTTCAGCAAAAGCTTGGAGGCAAGCTAGGAAGGGCTGATGCAAGCAAAAAAAGTGAATTTAGAAGTTGACCAGGTCCAATGCTTCATGCATCCGCCGGGAGTCGAACCCGGAGCTAGGCCATGGGAAGACCCAATGTTACCGCTACACCACGAATGCTTGCTATTTTGTCGCTGCTTTACTATCCGTATTCCGACAGACTGCTGGCATTTCGCGACAGGCGGCCGTTGGTCTATTGATCACACACAAGAATTGGAGGGAACAAATACATGTTATGCAGGTATGTATGCTAAGATGATACTTGAACAGCTTGCACAGCGAATATAAGGATGCAGGAAGGACGAATATGAGGATGATCGGCATGAGAATGAAACGCGAACGACTAAGAGAATGAGAACGACCAGGAGAGAAGAACGAAGTGTGCGATTGAAACGTCGATGCATGAGTGAGGGGCGATACGATTAAGACTGATAGTCGGCGAAATAAGGATGGATGAGTGCTCGTTTAGCTAAGCAGGCGATGATTAGCTTTGCGGCGTCAAGTAGAAGCACCCCGGAGAGACAACGTACCGGAGATACGTTTGGCGGTGTCGTATGTGAGGAATAACTGATGGAATTTGTGGTCAGCTATTGACCAGAAAAGCGGTGTATTGAGGTACCTTGAGAATATCGAGTCCTTCATCGGACAGGGAAGTAACATGCCTGCTGAGATCTTGCGCGCTCCATTGAGGGAAGGAAGGTTTGTAGTCGGGCAACTGGCGTACTCCGGGCCAAACTTCTTCGTTCGGTGTACCCAAAACCCTGGCGAAACGTAGGAACTCAGCCATAATCCCCACCTCCGACACTGGTGAGCATATTCAAGCTTACCTGAAAATCTTGAAGATTTGATCGATCTCTGAGTCGCCGGGGAACAGAGGATGGCCTCTCATCACCATTTCAGCAAAGATGCAGCCTACAGACCACATATCGATGGCGGTTGAGTAGTGGCGAGAGCCGAGTAGCACTTCTGGTGCACGGTACCACAAGGTCACAACCTGAGGGCGCAACGTGGATCAGAGAATTGACTTGAGATCCCGTAGGCGGCGCGCTCACCTCATGAGTGTATGTCCTCATGGGAATACCGAACGCCCTGGCCAAGCCGAAATCAGCGAGCTTGAGATTATCGTGCTTGTCGATGAGTAAGTTCTGGGGCTTGAGATCGCGGTGAAGGATCCGGTGCGAGTGGCAATAGCGAAGACCTAATGTAAGCTGATGGGTGAATTTCTGTGGGTATAAAGGTCAGATATCGCACTGGTAAGAGTACAGGATTGGTAGGACAAGAAAAGAAGCGAATAGCTAAGAAGGTGAAGAGAGCTCCTGTCAAAGTCACGTGATATGTGGCAGGGACAGTCGGTGCGAAGAGTGACATCACGCTCAACGCGTCCAGACGCGACTTTCTTTCTGTACACGCGTCGAACACGCGCAGGAAAGTGCACAGCAAGAAAACACACGGAGTAATTGGTGAGGAAAGCCACGGCGGGAGCGAGCGTACCTTCACTATGTCCAGCGACATTGGGTTGCCGGATTTGTTTCCGTTCTCCATGTATCTCTTGAGATCAACATCGAGGAACTCAAAGACCAGATAGAGCTTCTGATCCGCATGAACGATATCGAGAAGCCTGCATGACGTGCAATGTATGATTTGCAGGCGTGAAGCGAGCGGCAACGACAGACGATCAGCGCAAGACTGCGCAACGACGGGCAAGTACTCACTTGACGACATGATCATCCTTCAACTCCTTCAACAAACTGATCTCCCGAATAGCAGTGCTGGGAACGCCTTCGTCCTCTGCCTCCAAGCGGATCTTTTTCAGAGCGACGACGTCGTTGGTTGTAACGTCCCGAGCTTTGTAGACCACTCCATAGGTACCTGATGTGGATAGACGAAAGAGCACAATCGCGTACACACGAAAGATGTAAAGTAGCTGTTGAGCATATAGATCCTTTGAGTTCCCTTGCCACTTACCCTCCCCTGCGAGGTGAAAGAACGCGGTGAGAAGATGCCGAGAAAACAGGAGGGGCGTGCATCACTCACCAACTTTCTCGATCTTCGAATACCTTTGGAACACAGCGCAAACGACGAGGATGTCAACGTTAGTCGCCACAAACTACATGAGAAGGGCTGACCGGTCCATTGCAGTTCGTTACGGGGCTGGAAAGAGGCGGAGACAATGAGAGGAGCGATGATAGAGGCTTGAGTGTCGTGACTTGAGGTCCGCTGGTCGTTATCGTCAAGATTAGAAAGGCGGAGGGGGCCAGGGAGTTAAGATATGCGGAGTCTTGAGGACAGAGGGATGGAAGGCGGTTGCAGGCGGTTTCGCAGGAACAATTGCCTACTTATACTCATCACGTAATCGATGGTTGCGTCCCCTTTATGGCAATGTGAATTCAACTTCGCGCCGGTCCCTACGGCCTCCACCCGTCTTCGCACCGGGATCATATGGAGAACAGCGAAAAGGATGCCGGAGAAACACTGTAAAACCGACGTCTGACTCTGAATATGCATTCGCGAAAGGTACAACATGTCTTTTCAGCCCACCACGCCCGAGCGAGCTCAGGAAGAAGACTATATTCCTGCTCAACCGAGAAGTGCACACAATGACTCTACGAGGGGACGCATGAAGCCATAAACAACTCTCATTGCAATGGCTCGAGACTCAGATCAATTGCCGAGCCACAGGGTCTGAAACATGATCGCCCGAATTACAAGTGAGACCTATAAAAGGTCTAGGGCTCGCCGCTAGCTACTTATGCTCAAACTTGCCAATCTGAAAGTCGACGACGAATGGACTTGCGATTTGGTATTCCTCAGTTGGTTCTTCGACTCATCCTCGCCCTTCATCAGGGCCGTCTGTGGGGTGCCATCTCACGCTCGGCCGAGCCTAATTGTTTCTACACGACTGGTGCACAACCGTGACAGGAGGACATGTCAAAGGGAGAAAAGGGGGACTGGTAGATGATCAGCGTGCGCTCGAACAGCTCGTGAAAGGCAGACAGACCGTGCATTCCTCATTATTTCTGACGTAGGCAAGCAGACGGTGTGATGGGCACCCTAGCGACTGCATCAAATTCACAGCCACTCTGCTGCATAGCTCAGTCGGAGTTTGTTGGTGGGCGATTGAGCTAGTACTGACGAGTTCTGAATCTCTGGGCTACGGGAGGGAGTAGACATGACCCTGTAAGAACAGTACATGAGCGCAGCAATGATGAAAATCATCATGAGATCATACCTTGTGGATACACCCAAAGCTCCCGGTGACTCGTAAGGCACTCTATTGTCCGCGGCGACAGGAGCTGTTGACGCCCTATTTCAGCCTTTGGAGAAACCAAGGTCAGTACCGGTCATACGACCCGAAAATACCACGGTTAAACGGAAGTGAAAGATATGTGGGCACCGACGATCTCCCATCGCCTGCGGAAGCGAATCCATGGCAGACATCGCTGCGGCTAAATGATGCCTTGCATTTATCGTGACCTTGGCGAATATGCATGCGCATAACGCGTAAATGAAGAGGTCAGACAGCCGAGTAGAAGGCTGGCGATATTGTTCATGTAACCTCAGAGTTCGCCGCTCGAGAACGTGGTCTGTCAACTGTTGCGTATCAGTATGACACAAAACACACGGTGAGCTCCCAACACACCTCAGTCCCCACTCACGGGCTTAGCAAAGGCAGCGCAAGAGGTAATTGTAGTATCGGGTAATCCAGTGGTCTCACCGCCCAACGGGCCCGGCAGTATACGAAGAGGGTGCATTAGTATATCAAATGGCTCAGTAGACGTACACAACTTTATTCTTTTGGTACTAGGATACGAATCCTCAGGCTGGTCTCGGCCAGTTCATCGCAGCATCATCTCTTCGCCTCTCCCGAGTGATATCGTGGTACTGTCCAGGCCATGGGCCGTCAGCTGGCAGGCGCAGCGCTGTGAGTGAAACTTTACGACAGGGGAAAGGTGGAGTGGACATACTGCGGTCGATGATATTGACCTCATCCTCGTCTTCGTTTTCCTCTTCCGTAGGATCCCAGCGGTCAAGTAAGGCTGCATTAGGGTTATTTTCACGGTCCACGGTAAGGTCTTTCATGAGCCTGTTCATGGAGTCTTCTTTCACCGCTCGTAAAGATTCTTCCCGAGCGGCCCGTGCACGTTGCAGCTCTGGGAGATACTCGCTGTATTGAATGAATGGGAAAGTGGTAACGTTTCATCAGCGAGCAAATCAGCGGATAGTTTGGATGGACAGACTTCTGGTATTCTTCTCTGGAGGCCTCAACAGCCTCGAAAAATTCTTTCACGCCGTCTCCGGTCATACTGGAGACACCGACGGCCTAGAATCACATCAGTAGAGAGTCAGATAGAAAGCGATCTGCGGCGTACCTTGAGGTGTTGGTAGAACTCGTCCAGAACGAGACTCATACTGTTCATCAGGCTATTCATGTATGTCGGCTCTCCATCCTCGTCAGTCGTTCCCTGATGTGCCGCCAGAGCTGCCTGAAATGCTTCGAAATCGTGCATCCATTCTATGGCAAAGTCATGTGGCTGCACATCCGTCTTGTTGAAGACGAGAATGAAGGGAAGTTTTGTCTTGTAGAGAATACTGCCGTCGAAGACGCTCAAACGGTGATCGCTCATGAGGACGACATTTGGGCTCACCTGCAGGCGTACAGCATATTTGACATGAATGTTGCCGGCGCCGTGGTCCTGGGAGTATCGATGATGTACGCCACGACCGTAGGCAGGGTGGAGGCAACGGCATCCGTGATGATGGCACCAGATGCCGACCAGGTGAATATCTCAATTTGGCCGGGGGTATCCAGGATGACATAACTATCAGATGTGAACTCAGCGATATCTACTTGAGCAGTAACAAGGCACTTACTCGACGGTTTCTGCCCTCTTCTCGACTAGGTTCAGGACCTGGTCGAACTTTGTCGTAAACAAATTCAGAGCGGTTAGAATGCCTCCGTTTGGGCCGAGGTTATATCTTCATTGCAGAACGATTGGCACAACAAAAAGACCAGACGTCACTCATCCACTGTAACCGAGGGGGAGGAATAAAGCCACGGACTGCTTCATGACCTCTGAATAGTTGATAGTATCCCTGATATCAATATTCGGCTCAAAGGGGGTATTTGCTACGGCCGGATCGAGGTTGAGGATGTACGGCGGAGACGGAGGGTCGCGTGAGTGCAAGTAGGAGTTGATTCTTTGTACGAATGTCGATTTTCCTGCTCCGGCCATACCGATGGTAATGATTACCACCGGCTTTTTCTTGTCATCTGTAGTCCCAGGATTGGCGGAAGAGGAAGAAGATGCGGCGTCCATAGTAACAATACGTCGAAGCAGAAAGCAGCTAGGTGCGTTGAACAAGAGAAGAGGAGAAGAAAGAGAGATAGTAGGGCTGACTAAGCGCGATGCAGGAAGGAAATCACTGGGCGTCTACCGTGGCCATCACGCGCTTCTTCTTGTCTGCGGGTTCATCCTTCCCTCGCACCGAGGGTCGACCGTCGGGTCACTCTCTCGACAACTCGTCCATCTTTGCTCTCTTCTTACTCTTGCAACTCTCAAGGAGCACTCTTGGTACGAAGATTATGGAGGAAATCCACATTCGAGGCCGAGGTCGCGGAGGTGGAGAGCGGAGAGGGACGCACAGGAACAAGCATTGGGTCGCGGGCCAGGAGAACGGCAACCATGGCACAGAGTCGGAAAGGTGGGAGAGGGGCGGAAGTAGAGGGATTGGAAGGGGTCGAGGTGGTCGTGGGAGGGGCGGAGGATCTGGCCGGTCGACACCTTTTCTCTCTGCCCCGAGTGCAGTACACGAAGACGCGACGAGTGGCACAGAAGACGAGGGCTACGACGAGACTACTGCAATGGAGGACGATGTCAACAGCTTGGATGTTGCGGACTCAGATGATCCAGAAGAACGAGAACGATTCTGGAAAGAGGTACGCAAACGCGAGCTCTGTACGATGTAGGATCTGCTTATGTGTTGTCAGCTCGTGAAAGCTCGCGAAGTGGAGAAGAGGCGCATGATAGCTGAGAAAAAGTGGGCAGACCCTGACGCTCCCATGCGACTAGAAGATGCTATCACCCCGGTCGGCACCTGCACTGATATGTGCCCAAAGTTCGAACGTTACCGAAGAGAACGCGAGCACAATTTGGACAAATGGGAGGTTGTAAGTGCTGTTCCTGCTTTCAAGTGAGTAGAAATCTGCGCTGATGTGGTATAAGATCCCGGGTACCAAACGCGTCGACCATTCGCGTGCGGTCAAGATGTACGAACGCGCTTCTGGCGCAAAGAGTCTGCCCTCGGACTTACGGACGCCTGAGACCTGCCAGGTGAGCATCGCGTGAATCATATCAAATCGGCGCGATTGGACAGTCTTTCATAGAGAACTCTTGATTACCTATTCCACGACTTACTCCCAAGAGGCGGATTCACCGAGACCCATTCTTTCATTCGTGATCGGTCGCGTGCCGTCCGTAACGATTTCACGCCGCAACTCATCACTGGACCCCTTGCTATCGAATGCCATGACCGTTGTGCACGATTCCATATTATCGCCATGCACCTCCTCAGAGATGTCACTGGATTCGACCTTCGCTTGGAAGAGCAACAACTATCTCATGGTGAGTCTTGTAGCCAAATTCATCTGACGTCCTCTCATAGTGCGATTTATAGCACTGTTGAGTTTGCAACAGTTCTATGAAGATCAGAGAGGTCAATTCTCATCTCCCACGGAACTAGAGATGCGAGTGTACCAGCGACTCATCTCGATTCGGAACCTCCAAGAGAGCCACGACAAAGTTCCAGGGCACATAACCTCCCATCCTGTTTTCCAACTCACTACGCGGTTCAGGCAGCATGTCCAGAAGGAAAGCGCACCCATCAACCGAACGTCTTCCTTGCGTGTTGGACAGGCCGGCATGCAGATCTTCGGGGAACTAGCCGCTGTTCTACGACAGCAAAACGATACCGTTATGATCTACCTGATCGCCTGCATTTTGGAGCGTCTTTTCGGAAAGGACACGATCGAGGACATCGAAGCTATTCGAGGGTCGCTCTCTGTTTCCGACATCATCGACGGCGTCTCTCAACCTGCAGATACCTTCGTATCTTCGCCTGTAGCTGCCCTTGACGAAGAAATTGTTGATGAATTCGTCGATGAACTCGTGGAGGAGGAACCTTCCAGTGAACCTCCGCCCGTCCAGAGGGGTGCTACTGAATGGTTGAATTCCAACTTCAGCACACAAAACAACTCGTCACAGCCTTCCTCCACGTTTACTTCGTTCTCTCCGCTAGCCACAACACCGCCGTTCCCTGCATCTACTAGTGCCCCGGTCTCTGCCTTTGCTAACATCAAGTCTGTCCCCAATGCTTTTGGATCCGGCACTTTTGGCAATGCCGGTTCGGTATTTGGGGGCCCCTCGAGACCAGCCTCTGTGTTTGGAGGGCCGCCGTCAGCATTTGCGTCTATCACACCATCTCCATCAAACCCTCCGTCGACACCTGCGATATCTCCTCCCCCCGCTCCCAGTCCTCCTCGCGGGAACTCGATCTTCAGCGCAGACCTGAAGGATAAGCCATTCGGCAGCTTGCCTGCTGCGGCATTCAAGTCACCACCAGCGAGCCAGGCCCCTACTCCTCCTCTCCCGCCGCCTGCTTCGAATGGCTTCATGCAAGCCATGCAGCCTGGTCCTGCTCCATCAATCCCGACTTCGCAGTTCTCTTTGAACCCGCAAGCATCGACTTTCACCCCATCATCATTGTCATCCACAACCCTGACTGCACCTACACCTACCCAACCACGCATCACTCCTCAAGTACAGTTGCCACCATCTTCACCATTCCCGTCTTTATCAAGAACCACTCCAGTTACCCCTCGTACTTCGTCGTCACCTCCCGTTCTTACTGTGGATACCTCTTCCAAGCCGCCAACTCCTGAGCCACGGATTATCGAGAGACGACAAACACTGTGGGAGATGCCTAGCCTGAATATGTCGAAGAGCACACCGGAAGCTGATTACGTTGCAACCGCGCCTTCCACACCCACTGAGCCCCCACCCATCGGCAAACCCACGCATATGCCCTTACCACCCACTCCGACAGCGCGATGGTTCGATCCATCCTCGCAGCAACCCAAGCCAGGATCATCTTCGTCTTCATTACTGAGGAAGCAATCCTTGATTGGCTTCCCTCTGCAGATGCCAGGCTCCGCGGAAAACACCGGCATCCTGAGTCCGTTGCATATACCTTCGCCTGGTTCTCTTCAATGGCCAGCAGCACCTGGAGCGCCTGCTAGTCCGACCCCCGCTGGCCCTTCTTCACCTCTGCTCATCACCTCACCAATCACCTCCAAGTCGAAGGGCAAAGCGAGACAGATCGACGTCGACTTGGATCACCTTGCCGCTGATTTCGTAGTGAAGCACTCTGCCACCGCCAAATGCTTCAAGAAGTGGCTGAAGAAGACAACAGACTACGCCGCTTGGCATGAAGCGTGTCGACGTAGCGACGCATACAGAGAGAAGAGCGAAAAGGAGAAGCACACCAGAAGTATGAACTCTTCGCGCTCCAAAGGGCGGGATCAATCTGCCTCCAAGCGCAGAGCTTCATTAGGCACCGATCTGGACTCTCATGCAAGCAAACGGATCCGGAGGCGCAAGTCTATGGACTACAAGGCTGCCATCACGGACGACGAGCTCGTACAACAGCTGAGAGAGGTGCATCTCATCGACTTATACTGACAGGAAACAATACTCACCGGACTCCACTCCGCGAATCAGAACCAAGAAGAGCATCAGCGACGTTGGGCACAAGGGTCTTTCCTCGCAACCATTCGAAATCGGGTCTCTGCGCTTTCTCCAGATCCTGAAAGTCACTCCGCATGGCGAGCTTGGTTGTCTCTCAACACCGAGAACGACGGCACGGCGATTTGGCTAGAACACAAGTTCAACGTACCGCATTCGGGTCAATGGCTCACAGAGGCAGTTTTCTCTATGCCAGCCAAGCCGAGAGAAATATTCACCCATATGCTGCTTGGATCTCCCGGACTAGTCATGCTGGAACGGACACCTCTCGAAGGTATCACCGATGCTATTGAAAGGTAGGCAAATGCTTTTCTCCTATACACGACATCGATGTTTATGGTCCAAAATCAGGAAATACCGCGTTCTGGACGATTGCTCGAGATTGCGAGATATCGCGGAAGGGTTGGCTTCGGACTCTAAACAGCGTTTTCTACCGGAGCTGCTTGTCATCACATGGTCGGACGGAGGGGAGGAGGAGACGTCCAAGGACTTCACCGATATGGTATGCATATCATATCTTGCTGGGGTATACATTGTTCACACTCACATTCGACACACAGGCGCACTCATTTGTTCAAGCAGGCCACTTCAAAGGGTATCATACCTTCTCGGTATCCTCAACGGATCAAGATCTTGACCAGAGGTTCAAGGATATCGTTGACTCTATGGCATTGGAAGTCAACGACAGGCTGACCCAGAAGCTCTCCTGGCAAGGTCAGCAGAAGCACACTGCTCTCTTCGTATCTTGACTGACGCTGCATCAAGACCTCCTCACGATGTTCATGGAGCCCTATAAATCAAGCGCATCCGACTGGTTGCATACCTGCTGGATTGACGATACTTGTATGTCCAGCGCGGCCTAATCAGACGTTTTAGGTTTTGACCCTATGTCTGTCTCTTTCCTCGCAGTTGAATGGACGCGTTATAACGAGGTTCTCAAAGCCATCAGAGAAGCTCAGTTTCAGGCTGTCCAGGCGATCCTGACCGTACTGGGAAAGAAATCGGAGATCCGTATCGACATGCCAGTCGACATGCAGGCACCTGCTCATTTAGGGAGAGGTGAGGAGCTCTTGTCACCCAGTAATTCATCCACGTTGCTCATTCTCATATAGATTACGCAACGGGTCCTTTCCTCGACGTTTTTGTGACAGTGGCCATCGCCACAGCTGAACGTCTCGTCGGTGGCGAACGTCCAACAAGTTACTCTGTACCGAGGGAGCGCGTCACTTACGCGTTCGAAGCACTCTCAAATGCTCTGGAATCTATCTCAAATCGTCTCAGAGAGTCGGGTGCGACTTCTTTGATGAGGTGGTCGAAGCGGAGAGCAGACGATGACATAAGGTTAGTCTAATGTCCTACTGCAGTACATGTCGCGAATTTAGCTGACGTTCTCCCCAGTCCTTCATCCACACCCAAACGTCTTCGACCTTCTTTGTCCCGGGATACTAGCGAGTCCGATTTCAGCATCACGGAAGACTCCCCACCGCCTAGCTCATTAGCTACGTCTACCGCTGGATACACGGAAACCACTGAGAAACCACCCGTCACCACAGCCATGCTTCGAGCACTGGCGAGAGACATTTTGAAGTCGAGATGAGCTGGTCGTTGTGTTGATATAATAGAGTAGTTGATCTTGCTTTGCAATCTGCTGTCTAACATTCTATCTATTGTTGTCATTACTTAATGCATGATATGTCGGATTTCGTCGTCTGCTTGCACGGCGTGCATGGCCTGATTCTGCCCTCGAGAAAAGGAGA
>RWJN01000519.1:0-15024 GCA_004332605.1 Steccherinum ochraceum
CTGTGACACCGACGAAGATGTGGTGGCGACGAACATGTGGTGGAATATAGTAGCGAATTCCGAATGGTTGTTGTAGCTTGTTGGAGGCAGTTGCCTTGTAGAGTAACTGCGGGGATCACGCGTCGGAGGATGCCGCGCCCAGTCCTGGAATCGCTCCTTGTCTTCTCACCGTCATCATGTCTTTCGGCCGACCACCTTCTATCTCAAGAGAGTTGGGAGTGAATCCACCAGTGCGTTCTGTGCGTCGTTTGTATGCACCTTGAGTACTGAGATGAGAATAACAGGACCGAGGCTCATTTCCACTCGATCACTATGGTACGCGAACACACACGACAGTGACGAATTGAAAGGTTCTGACGTATTGCGTTCCTTTCCAGGCGAATGCAAAGAATACATGAAGAGCTACCTGAACTGTCTGCGAAAGAACTCGAGCACTTCCACGCCTTGTAGACATCTGAACAGGGAGTACTTGGATTGCCGGATGTCAAAGTGCGTGGTCCGTTCCTTGCTCCGAAGCAACGTGACTGACGTTTAAGCATTACCTTTTAGTGGCTTGATGGACCGGGACGACTGGAAGAACCTGGGACTGTCTAATTTACCGCAAGACAAGGCTGAAGCTCCGACGGATCTTCCAAGTTCGAGCAGCTCGAGCACGGCCAGTGGTACAACGCCGAAGTCATGACGGCGGGGACTATCACGCGATGGTTCTGCGTGATAGAGCACGGGTAGAACGGTGCGTAGTTAGACTATGATTTCCCAACGTTAATCTCATGCTTGTTCAGGTGTTCGACCGTGTTCGCTCGCCGATACATTTCACCCACCAAGCCCCGGCCATCCCATTCATAGTTCAAGGCGTCTAGGTGTAAGACGGCGTCATGCTCCGGATTCCAAACCTCGCACTGTCTCCGGAACTTTGAACGTCAAGAGGATATTACATGGATACCACGCGCTGTGTACAATAGACTTTTAGGTCACCCCTCCACCCCACTCAGATTCTCGGGCCCTTCGTACTCTTCGGATATCTCCATAATAGCGAGCAGAGAGACTTTTGACCACGCAGATCTTCCCTTCCCGGCGACTTATCCGTGCGTCTTGGTGGTGGGATGTGTATCAGTCCGAAGTGGAACCGGGGCACTGTGAGCGCGAAAACAAGCTTCGGAATGACAGTGTGAGGGAGATGTGAGGTGATGACCGCTGTTCTCCCGTCTGACCGTGGCTGCGATACGCTGGAGGGTCGTCGCACGTTCGCCACAGCAGCAGAGGGCTGGCGGGCGAGGAAGAGCTCTGAAAGGGAGCGCAGTGACACCCGGAACGCTCCGAGAACCGGTGGCAAATGCGCGGTCTGGATAAGGAAACTGCATTTCCACAAACGGAAATCAACGTTCGTGGGAGGGATGAAACGTGTGTATTATGTGTTGCGGTCGTTGAGAGCGTTGGCGGTGACCATCTCGCTAGGATCGCACATTTTTGCCTTCGCTAGGTTCGATACTCTTCCGGCTGACGCGCATCTCTGCCCAATGCTATAGACCCGCTTGACAAATGTTGCTCCGCCCGTTCAGACAGGTACTTCAGCCACTCGGGCCCTCCTCCCCAATCTCCCTCTCCCCGTCCTCCCCTCACTCACTCCCCCATGTTCCCCCAGCTCACCTTCCTGGCTAACCAGGCCTTGCTGCTCGTCGCGTTGCCAGCTCAGGAGCGTCTGGCACGCTGGATACCCCAGTCGCGTTTCTATGATGTCCAGGTACGCGTTTCGTTACCCCGCGTTGCGCCGTTCGACCATTCACCACATATCCTTTTGTACAGGCACATAGAGGCGGTAGAGGCAACACCATAGAGAACACATTACCTAGCTTTGCATGGTGATTATTCTGTGGACAATGTCCTCTCGTCCATTGACCATTTGCTAGGGGGCTCATCGACGGTGCCACGACGTTGGAGTTAGACAATGGGCTGACAAAGGTATGTCTTTCTGTCACTATAACTTCTGCATCAAATATCTCATCTTTACCCCCCTCGGCAGGACGGTGTCGTCGTTGTCTGGCACGACGAAGAGATCACAGCTGAGAAATGCATTGACACTGCGCCCGCTGTAAGCCCCGCCCGTACTCACCGGTAGGATCAACGACCACTGAACCGACGTTTACCCGCAGTTCCCTGATGACCCCGACTTCCCCTACGTCGGCAAGTTCGTTGCCAACTTGACCCTCGCGCAGATCAAGACCCTCGACTGTGGTTCGAAGCGTCAGCACAAGTACCGTGCGTATCTCATTCATTCGACGATAAGCCCTTTTCAGATTGTTGACGCTGCAATTCATCAGCTATGCAGCTGACGTACCCTGGGACGAAGATCTCCACAATGCAGGAATTGTTCGACTTCGCGTCGTGCGCGGATCCAGCACACCAGATCCTGTGGAACATCGAGTCCAAGATTAACCCGGCCCAGCCGAATCAGACGCGAAGCGTCGAAGATTTCGTGACCAGCCAGCATGAGATCTTCGCTGCCAGCCCATATTACCCTTCCATCACTGTGAGCTCCATCTTCTCTTCTTATATCGTAACACCCGTGTTTTACTCACAGGTGGACACAGTTCCAGAGCTTTGATTGGAGGTCACTGGTGGCTATGAAGAAGCTTGACCCGTACATGATCACGTCTGCTCTGATCGACGAGTGCGTTCCCTTTCCGACTCTTTGACTCTTCACATACTGACTGAGATGCATGTTGCAGTGAGACTGCTATGAACCCAGACAACAAAACCACGCCATGGCTGGCCGGTCTCCGTCTTGACGCATTCCCCGGCCCGACGAAAGACGAGCAAGTCGCACAAGCCGCTCACTTCATTGGCGCCCACATACTCTCTCCGGCCGCTACGGGTTCTGGTGGCTCAGAAGACCCGATGATTGAGGGTTACGTCCCCTTCACAACAAAGTCTATGGTTGATGAGGCGCACCGTCTTGGCATGCTTGTCAAGCCGTGGACAGCTAATCGTATGAACATCGTTGAAGAACTCTTGACCTTGCGAGTGGATGGAATCATCACAGATTGTGAGTGACCGTATACTCCGCTATGTTATCCCTGTGACTGACAGTTCTGGTCCAGACCCCAACGTCGTCCGCAGACTGATCAAGAGCCAGAACCTCCCAGCAGCCCCCAAATACCCCAAGCAGAGAGTCCTTTCCTGCCTCGCCGCACACCTCCAACTCCAACGCGATGTCCCCTCGCCCTCCCTATCATCATCATCATCATCATAGAGTTTTCAAGAGGCCGCATTTGCTTTAGATTATTGTATAACTATCATCACGATCTGTCACGACCCCCTTCGCATCCACCATTTCCTTCATCGTCGCATAGCTTCTCGATTTCGCATTTCTTTGTACAGTACATCATCGCGCTTCCTTTCCATAGACGGACTGATTTTTGGGTTTTTTGAGAGTCCATACGATGCTAATACGAACATTACTACTACTACGTAGATACACAGGATACACAAACCAACCAACCACATATAGATGCCCCCACATTCCTCTACACAACATTTCTAATCTACGCACACGCGAGACTTCGCACCGTCTCTTTTCTTACCCACTCGCCCAACGGCGTCGTCTCCGCCGCAGCATACGCCCTCCACACAAGCACCTTCCTTGTCAAGCTCTCCCAATGCTCCGATGTATCTTTCAAGCCCAGGCCCATGGATACTCTCCACAGGGCCTCAACGCATTGGCCGTACCACCATGTCGAGTGCTCTTCGGAGGGTGGGCGGAAGAGATCTTGTCCGCTGTGAGGGGGCAGTGTGGGTGGGGTCGGGGGGAGGGTGATTTGTCCGGAGGTGAGGGATGGTTCGGTTGAGATGAGGTGGGTGAATGCAGCGGAGATGAGGGAGGGGTGTTGGGTGCTGTGGGGGTTGAGGTTGCTTAGTCTGAGTAGGATTTGGAGAGCTCTGAAGAGGGTCTCGATTGGCATTGCTGTAACGAACGTTTGAGCTGGAAATACCCCGGAGACTTGAATGAGTGCACTCACATTGTTGTCCCAAGATGACAGCCAAACACCTCCCGATGGCCACACGCCATTCGCCGTTGGTCGCTGCGTCTAGCTTGCCTGTATCCGCGAGAACGAGGATGTTCTCCAAGATCTTTAGCCAGGCAATGTCTTCTCCCGGTCGGAGGCTTTCCAATTGCGTCTCTATCCACACCACCAGTGACGACTTCAACACCAGCTGGGTGATCGTGAACGGCATAGAGGTGATGTTCGCCAAAAGCTATCACAATCCACGCATGAGATGAGCACAAAACCAAACAAAGCATCACCAAAACACACATACCTTCAACGCCGCCTGCCGCACCGCCTTCTCCCCGGTCCCCTGCACCACACTCGCCACCAAATCCCACGTATGCCTCCTCCTCAACACCTTCCACTCCCTTTTCCCCACCATGCCGTCCGCCAAAAAGCGCACCATCCACGCCCGGTCCCGCTTCCACTGGTCGTCCGCGCTGTACAACGTACCGTACAGCATCGGCACGTCGGTGGTGTCGAGCTCGGGCCGTTGCAGGAGGTACCGCGCGGTGAGGGGGTAGGTGAATTGGGAGGGGTAGAAGATCCCGCGGAGGGAGTGGGAGAGGTGGAGGGTGGTGTAGGTTGGGAGGCGGTCTGGGTGGTCTTCCGAGGTGGAAGAAGAGGGTAAGGGAGAGGGGCGATATTGGTCTTTGAGGAGGTTGAGGATGTGCAGGACGTGTGGTTGTTCGACCATGTCGCTGTCCTGCATCGCCTTGCGCAGGCCTGCGAGCTGGGAGAGCGCAAGAGCGCGGATGGGCCCGTCGTCGGATGAGAGGGCGCGGAGGATGAGGGAGACGATGTTGGTGCGGAACATCTGCACCCACACAAGGGCGGATGAGGACGTGCTCTCTGCGAGGAGCTGGGCGAAGAGGAGGAGAACGTAGATGGGGTCGTAGAGCGTGTCGTCGATGACGGGGAGAGAGCTTTCGTCTGCGTGACCGTCGAGCTTCCGCCATTGCGGGTAGGATACGCAAGTACGGAACATGGTGTTAGGGTCCAATAGTTGAATAGCGTTCAGTGCTTGCGTGTCCCCAGCGGACCCTCGTGCTTTGAGGAACGAAGCGACAGAGACCTTGCGGGTAGTTTCGTACAATCGGAGGATAGAGAGCAACGTGCGGTCGAATGCAGAGAGAGTACCCCCGTACAGCGTGATCAGAGGTGCGATGTGAGATGGCTGACACGTATTGTTGGGGTGCGAGTGGAAGACGGTGTGGAGAAGGCTGATTATGCTTGACCGGGCTTGTGGATGCGAAACGCTTGATCCGCAGACTTCGTACAGCTTAGGATGCTGCACCATGGTTTGAAGTTGTTTGTTGACAGTCGCAGGCTGTGAAGCAGTTGAGTGAGGTACATTATGACAACATACTGAATGTGGCTACCTTCAGGGATACCATCCGCACTAGCTTGTGAACGAAGTCAATGATTCGTTGGTTAGAGAGGTGATTTTGCAATGCAACAGCGATCACTGGCTCCACCAGATGAGCCTTGATGTTCGAGGCACCTGTGATCAGGACACCTACAGACGTAGGTCAGCAAAAAAATCCAGGAGAAAGGGTTTTTCTCATGAGACTCACTGATTGCTTCCAGCATTTGGTAGCTATCGATGCTGACTTCCTCTTGCGAAAACGCGTCTACTGCCCACGTCCACGAATGGTCCAGTACAGTCTCGACAGTCCCTTCTGCAGCTACGCCACAATATCGTTGAACTGCGACGGTGATGTCTAGAATTGGCGCGGTGAGCGCGACACGCTTGAAAGAGCGGAAATCTTTTGAGACTAGAGAGAGGACCTCCGCCCGCACAGATGGCAGATCGCGAATAATCTGACATATACATGCGGCGCTACTCCTTTGTGTTTGCCAATGACTTCGAGATTTCACTGCCTCGAGAAGTTTCGCGCATGCCGAGAGCAAGAACTGATTACCGTCGCCGACAAGTTCTTCTGGGGCGCTGGAGGAGTCGACAAGGGCTAGAAGAATACCAGCCAGATGGTCCGCCGACACATTCTTTTCGCTCTTCTGGATCCAAGCGAGGACTTGAGGACGAACGGTAGGCTGCAAATAGATCACATCCACCACGATCTGCCTTGTATGACTGGTCCATGAAGCGGCTGACAGGAATTGAGAGATGTCCACCACGCCGGTGCTCCGAGAGCGACGCTGCCTATTACGCGAGCGAGTGAAGGCGAGCGCAGCCGTGATGCTCGGGGCGTCCTCTTGAGTGAGGCCAGAGGGATAGACCGGAGGAAGCTGAGACCTCAACGCCAGACTGATGATCGGCTCCAGCGCACTGGAATCTGGAAGAACAGACTGCAGCTTGACCAGTTGATTCACACCATGAGCGTCTTCCAGATTCTGAAGGGCGTCCGGAAGCTGCGACAGGAGTAAAGCCACAATATCTTTGGCCAAAGATGCATCGGCGGGGACGTGTCCGGAGCTTAAGAAGTCGACAAACTTCCACATTTGACTTGAGCTCATGTAACGTATCCAGAGCAAAGCAGTGGCAGCCTAGATGATCAATCAGCTGGGCGTACTGGTCTAATGATAGGCCCCTCCTTACCTTGTCGCCTACCAAACCATGTTGAAGAATTGATTGAAGCCAAAATGTGGACTGCTCCGCCACTAGAGCCTTGTCTTGTTCGTCGTGCTCATTGAGTAGTTGGCCCAAAAACCTGCTCATTCCTTCGGAGGAATCATCAAAACGTAGCTATGGAATACTAAATCTGACATACCAGCTCGGCTCTCGCTTTTCAGGACAGTGACAGCACATTTCTTCACGCCCACCAGCTGGAGAACAAAGTGTTGAAGGCTCTTGAAGCGATCACGACCAAGAGGAGCTTTTGCGTGCTCAACGATTGACGAAGCCAGGAGAAACAAGGAGGCTTGTGAGCCTGAACGACCAAGACATGACGATAACCGATGATCCAGGAGTATCAGGGCGCGCTGGCAAGTGCTGAGACGGAGAGGCTTGATGGAGCTGATCAAGGCCTCCCTACATTCCTCGCTGGCCAGAACAAGATCGTTACTCCGGATAAACATTGACAAGAAGCTTGAGTCACTACGAAATGAGGTCAACCATATGAGAAGAACAGCGAATAAGATTCAACTTGCCTTTTCGCCCCAGTCGCAAGGAAGTCTTCGGGTGTCGACTCATTTGCACCAGCGACGCCCTCAATCTTCGCTAAGTCGGTAGATAGAGCTTGAACTTCTTCTTTTACAACGAATACGGAGCTCGCTTCGGAGAGTAAATGCTCTTCCAGACGCAATCCGGATTTGAAGTGGTTGACCAGAGGCTGCAGGAGGGCTAGCGTAGGCACTTTGCTGGCTAGTTGGAGGAACAGAGGGTGCACGAAACGAGTGATAGCATGTATCACAGCTTCTATCGGCTTTTCTGGTTTTAGTCTGGCACTGATCTGCTCGAGCACAACCATAAGCAAAGGACTTGGACAAGTCTCAGGGTTTATCGAGGCCACTGAAGAGGGTCCATCGCTCATCTCCATGTCTGCTGGTGCTAGCATGTTGCGTTGCTCCTCTATATAGCGGTACGGCGTTTTCGTGAACCGCTGTGCACAGTCGTCCAAGAAGGTGATCGTGGCATCGAGGTCATCCGTTTGTGCGTCATTGCGTGCACTTGACAGCGACGAAAGCCACAACGAAATCTCATCCGGGTCATGTTGGAACATGAGACTTCCAGATAGCGTGAGCTCAAGCAATGACTGGATCGCGGATCGAATAGCAGAAGCTCGGGTGCCCGCATAGAACCGGAGCAAGATACCGAAGTTGCTTTGAGTTCCTATAAAGCTATGTCACTACTGGACGCACGTCGATCAAAAGGGTTAACGAACCAGTTTTCGTGGACCAGGAGAATTGATCGCTAGTCATCAACAGTCGGAGCACGTGGAGATGTCGCAGGGTATCCACACCCGCGGTGACTGCACTCGATTTCGACGAATCAGCGGCATAAGTGGTCTGCAGCAGCTTTCCGACGTCGAAGCGAGCTTCGGACACCACGCTCGGCAGCAGTTGATGGTACAGCCATAGTAATCGTTGGGCACATTCCAGCAATAAGGCGTTCCGAGCCAGATTTGCTTCCGGAGCCTTTTCGGGTTGGATGGATGGTGAAGGGCCCTGGAGGACATCGTGGCCTTTCTGCTGGGCAAATGCCAGTACAACCTGCAGATCAGGGATCCGCCGCCGAACTTCCCTCTCCAGCTCTGATTTGCGGGCGGACCAGCGACCATTGTCCCCTTCATTCAGCGCCTTCTCCACGGTCTCGAATGCTTCCACAACGGACCGGTATTTCGTCAAGCACTTCGTAAGCGCAAGAGCAGTACAGTGCTGGACAAGGACGGAAGATGATTGGAGGCCTCGGGAGAAGTGGGTCTTGATGTTAGCGGATGGAAGAATGTTCTCGACTATGACATTCATGGTTGGCGGTGAAGGGTTGTATAAATCCGAATTGTCGGGAATCTTGAACGAGCCGACTGGCACTGGCTGGGATATGACCGACCCAAGGAAAGAGATATTGGCAATCCACTTGGACGAGAGCCGGGGCTCCAGTGTAAGGGATGATGCGGACCAATACCTATTACAATCTTCAGTATTGTACATACAGACGTCGCAAAACGTAGCACAGACCCTGCCACCAACTCCGGACATGCTTTCAAGATCCTGAGCGCCAATTCCTGTTGCCTTGCATCTTCGTTCACTTTCAGCCCGTTCAAAACGTTCCCAAGTATTCGGTTATATACGCCACCGGAAGCCCTTTTGCGGCTGTCTTCGGACGAGTCACCAGATTCGCGCGAGTACCAGCCACGGTCTCGGAAGCACACACCGACGCCGGGAGTAGTGCAGATCGCCAGCAAGAAATGATGAACCAAGTCCGCAGGAACATCCTCAGCGTCCGATCCTTCTGGGGCCCTGCGTTCATAGAGCTTTGTAATCTTTACTTGTGGTCAGTCAGCGTAGACGGAGGGGTGCTGCAACGATCATACCTGAGACATCGTCGACTCTTGGAACACCGACACCTTCAATGTCCGTTTGACCTTCTGGTCCGACCAAATACCAGACCAGCACACCTCGAGAACACGGCGCACTAAGGCATAGGGATCCTCGCTCAGTCCCTTGAATATGCTTGCGAAAATATCCCGTCGCTGCTCGAGAAACGAAGCCTTCACGCTAGGTGATGTGGACACATCCACGAAAGAGAGCAAGAACAGCACAAAGAATGAGCGAATATCTGGGTGACGGTCAAACAAAGCTAGTGCGGTCAGAAACACTGAGACATACCTGGGAATGCTAAGATATTCTTATTCTCTCCGCCCCTTCGTCTCATATTCAACAGCTTGAATAACGACTGCAGGAGAGAACATATCAGACAAAGACGATATTTTCAGGAAGCCGGACTGGACTTACTTTGGATTCCCATGCAAAACCTTCCAGAATAGTTTTCCGTTCCCAACCTCCGCCATACAATGTCAGGCTGTTGAATAGCTTCAGGGTAAACAGAACGAGGTCCCTGTTCGTGCTGGCCAAGTATCCGTTCAACTTTGGCAGCCACTGAGAGGACAGAAGAGTGTTCACAATCGGCGCGCCGAGCGGTTGGAAGGAGTAATGGGAGGAGAGTAGGGTCAGCAAGGCTGAGAGAAGGGAGACAATTGCTGATTGTATCGCATGCTGTCTCTGTTATAATTCGTAAATGAGCGACCGAGTGACTAGATCAAGTTTATGGATGGAACGCACAGAGTTCGACTTCTCCCAAATACTGAACACGTCCCGAGCAGCAGGAGCAGACTCCAGCCACGCTTGAAGCAATACAAGCCTCTCGTCAGTGACAGCTACTTGTTCATCGTGCTTGACGGTGAACTGGTTGCGCAGCAAGGTCAGACCTGGTCTTGGTTAACCATGAACTCATTGGAGCATGTAGAGACGTACTTTTGGTCAGGTTGGCCTCATTCTGATCCTGAAGAGCGGTATGGATCTCTCGAGCTTGTTTGAATTTGTTCTCTGTCTTCTGCTGAGATGTACTGGCGCTCTTGGGACCGGGCATGGACAGGAGATGAGAAGGAGAGGACGCGAGTAGCGCAGGCAGTGAACAGTAGCAGAAAGAAGGTCGTCCAATAAAATGCGAGGGTAAGATCAATTTGTAGCGACAAGATGCGATCGGGCGATCGGGCGTCTCACGATCGTGCTTGCAAGATTCGACGTCAACAGCGTTTTCAGCTCCAAAATTTCGGTCCTGAAGTACTGAACTCTACGAATGAGCAGGTTGCCTCGAGAACTGAGTATGTACTACGCAGCACATACGTGCTGTTTAATCACTGAAACTCCCTAATATCAAGTAAATAACACAACACTGGCAGAGCGCTCGATGAAACGAATAACCCGCGGAAGTTACATTTATTCACCAATCTCGCCCGTCTGATAGTGAGCTGTCGCGCAGGCAAGTCGTTACCAAGCCGTCGACAAATAGTGTCAGACGTGTGTTCGAACTTCCATTGGGAATGCTTGAACATTGAGCAATGGCTATTTGTGTGAGTAGACTACGCAGCGGATGGATGTTCCTTGATTCTGGAAATGCCGAAGTTTGAGCCATGGGGCAAGACCTATACATTATGAGCACAAAACGACATCTAATCCACTCTCAGGAGTCCACATTTCTCGTCATAAACACTTTTCAGTAGTTTTGTGAGGATTGTCAGCTGCATCCGAAATCTGAACGATGACGACGGACTTATCCTCGACCCCAAGATCGAGCGCCCTGCAACCTGTTGTTTCGTCAGTCATAGAAGACGCGAAAAATCTGTCATTGGCTTACAAGGCATTCAACTGCTTGCGAGAGTCAATGAACAGCATGACTGGAGCGCAAAGTGACGAACTCACCTCAGCAGAGCCTCTCTTCACACGCTCTTTCTCAAATTTCACTTCGATGCCTCTATCCCACAGAGCGGGCAGCATTTCCTCCAGTCTCCTGAGGGCTATAGAAGGTGCCAAGGAGCCTGCGTAAATGAGCCGGAGCGACTCGAGGTGCTGGAATGAGGGCAGTGCGAGCGCGTCGTTGAGCGTGCCGTCGCCATAGAAATCCGAGATGAAATCAAAGGAGATTTTCAGTGTCAGGGTTTTGACGGAGAGCCATCCTAGCTTGCGCAACACCGTCACAACCACGGTGTCCTCAGGTCGGAACCGAACCTCTAGATCGCACAGACCCGTTAGGCGTGACGCATCCCAGTCTGTTCGCAGCGCACCTATTGAGATTGTGTCAGTGCTCTACCTCTAGAGATCCTCCGGTGAGTAATCTGACTCACTTGAATACCAACGAGTGATACCGGCTGCAAATGGGATGTCTAGGACCAGTGTTCGGAGAGAGTGTCCGAGGCATGTCATTACGAACAAAAATGTCGATTGGTTGCCGCGTTGAAGATTCATTTCGAAGCGTAAGGATCGGAGGGACTGCAACGATCCGGGTAGAAGAAACGATTCTACCGGGAGGCAACATCGAGCGACGCTGAGTGATTCCAGAGGGGGTTTCAATTTCTCGAAGGGGTGCCCAGACCAATACGTGTCGTCAAGGTCTGAGAAGACATATTGGATACAAGGAAACCACCCAATGAACGGCACAAACGCGTTGTTGAATATTCGGCACCGAAGAAAGGACAGCTCGTGCACGTTCCTGAATTCCAACAAGTGCTTGCGAAGCGTAACCTGTTGGTCGTTGGGTATAGGCTGCACCAGCAGTGCGCCACAAGTGGCGTGTTCGAACGATACAGCGTATAAGCCGGGAAAACTGCTGGCCATCTGCACGAAAGCAGTTGAGCACCACAATTTCCAAAACTCTGCCGGAGGATTTATGATGCGGAGCTTCCTAACCCATTGCCGGATGATTGGATTCTTGTCTAGGAACTCGCTGAATTGCATGGCTCTTGCCTCGGTGCGTACGCAGACACTGCGGAAGACGTATGGACGCGCCACGGCAAACCACGAGCGACAGACACGCGACAAACTACACGGGGTGGTGTAGTCGTCAAGTTCCATGCCTATAAAGCTGAATATGTGGTCGACGATCTCGTCGGGGAGGCCAACTGCACGACGAGTCTGTGAATCCAGAGGATTCTGCTGAGACGATGCTACCGCGCGTTTCCCTCGTTTCTTCGGCGGCATCAGTACAATTAAGGTGCGATGAGAATGTGTTGTCGGCGAGTGGAATGTGGTTGAGAGGAGGAGAGGACAGATGTTAACGGTACTGCAATTGCAGATGAAGTTGGCAGTGGCAAAGAGTGGCTAAGCCTGCCAAAGCGCAGCGCAGTAGCGCTCTTTTTTTTTTTTTTTTTTTTTTTAANNCGCATGTAAGGAGGTTTTATGGTATTTTAAGGGGGGGTAAGCAGCGCTCCTATTCGGTAGCTCCGCTCTTCAATCTCACCTCTCGCTTCGGCGGACAACTCTGACCGTGGCGTCCAATACCACGCGGTGTACCATCCGTGCGTCGGGTTACGCGGAGTGAGATTATCCTCTCGTTCTGTCCAATAATCACACACAGGGTGCGACCAAAGCATATGTTCGAGTTCAATTTCTTTCGGTGTGAACTCGTTTTCTGGTTCCGACGTTTCCCGGTCCGTTTCAATTTGATCGGCCAAAGCCCGCATCAAATCACCGAACTCAAGTCTATCGTCTGCTGGTAAGAGTCGTTGCGCGTAGAGCACGCGTAGCAACGCCCTTTTCCTTCCGATGGTTCTCTGGAAGAGCTCCTCGGTGGCTAGCGACTGATCCTCTGTGGAACACGTTGGATCGTCTGACTCACTGTCTGAGTCTGAATCCGAACCTCCTGCAGCCCGCATGTGGAGGTCCGAAAATTCAAAAGTGAATGCATCCGGGTTGAGCTGCATCCAATCGGTGATAACTTTGAGTCCTCTCTTTGGGAAAGGATCCAATTGATCCAGCCACTTGGGCCGTGCACGTCCAACCACAGGTGTCCTCCACCTGGGGAAGAAATTGGCTGGGAACTTGATCCACAACGGGCAGTCGAACAGCACATGATCACGTGTCATGTTAGTTGATCCGCAGGGGCATGTCGTCATGCCATCGAGGTTGAACCGTTCCCTGAACGCTCCAATGGGTGCATGTCCGGTGACCATGCGTGTGAACCGACCCATCTCACGAGGGCTTTCAGTGAGATAAGGTCCTAACTGGCGCCAATGCGCCGCTCCTGTTCTAGCCGTGCGCTGCCTCCATTGAGAGCCGAGCGCAAACGAGTGTCCTACGTACGCCTCATTCTTGAGACGCTTTCGCCATTTGCCATGGACGCGGGTCGTGATGTCGCTTCGCATTTTGGCCCAGGACAGCGTGGCCGGGTGTTTCTCGGCAATCTTCGCTTTACGTTGCTCGGGTGTGAGGAGACGTCGATCTTCCTCAGAATATCCCTGATTTGCAGCTTCGCCGCACTCACGATCCACCTGATCGTTACTGATGAAGAGCTTACTATAGTGGCTCGGCAACCAGTGAAACTCGATCCTTGCTTCTGGATCGTCCTCAAAATACTTTCTGACATTTCTACATGCCAGGTAAGATGCAGCCTGCGCAGAGTGCACAGAAGGAATGAGAATGGACATGAGAGCGCTCTCGTTGTCGCAGAAACAATGTAGCACCTTCGATCGGTGCTTCTCCAACGCCACAGAGATGCCACCCTCAAGGGCGCCCATCTCCGCATCAAACACGGTCACTTGACCGCAAGCCCAGCTGGCTTTATCCAGCGTCACCCGGGTGCGTTCGATGCGGAACGCAGCGCCTGTACGGTATTCCCCTTCCTCTGAGCCGCCCATTAGCGACCCGTCAGAATGGATGCATGTTTCCCCAGAGCCCATTACGGTCTCGTACCGATTTCTAAGTACGCCGTCAACCCAGGCGTCGAATTCCTCAGAGCCCTTCTTGATATGAAGGGGCTTGAGATGGTACTTGATGCGGTCTGCATACAAGTCTACAACACGTCGCCCAGGTTCAGACTCATCGCTAAGCGGGTCAAACACCTCGGTGATTTTGTCGCCGTACAGTTCCCATATTGCTATGGGAGTGACAGCATCGTTTCCCGTGAGAGGGAAAGGTACCTTGTTCGTTGCCATTGAACCAAGGTAATTGTCCATATTGGCGCGGATGATGTGATTAGCATGCAGCCGCGGAACCCGGATGCCCCACCTCTTGCCGAACTTCTCTGAGAGAAGATCGACTGGGAGCAAACCTGCTAGCCGCTCCATACCTCCTATGGGCGTGGTACGGAAACCGCCGGTGATCCATCGGCATGCAACCGATTGGACCTTCTGCATCCGAGCCAGGAGCGCCTTGTGAGGGCGATATCCAGGAAGGTTCTCCGGACCCCACCACAAGGGCAACCCGTAGAACATGATCGGCACAACGTTGCTGATGTACAGCGTGCGTTTATGCTTGGGAGTCAGGCCGCGAATGCTGTTGCCCAATAAACGCATGCACACTAAGGCACTCATGGCCTTGGTGCACTGCAGTTTGGCATGTTCCTTCCATGTCAGCAGAGGGTCGAGGATGAAGCCAAGGTACCTCATCTTTCGTTTAGGTTTGACGATGACGGTTTCACCCGCAATGTCAATAACAATGTCTGGTCCCGGATCTTTCTCAATGGCCCGCTTAGACCCCGGTTGGAGGAAATGCGTGCATTCGTTCTTGTCCAGCTCGATCCGAAGACCAAGCCGCTCAAGATCCGTGGCGATGCCCTTGAAGGCCATAGCCAAGAGCTCCGCATTACGCTCAAGCTTTTTTGACGTCACGATTATGGCGCCATCATCCACGTAAAACTGGATGATCATGCCATTGGCTTCAACTTTCATCTCACGTTGGTCGTCTACAATGACAACGTGACCGTTATCGAGTGCCCATTTCCGAAGAGCCGGGGCAATATACAGACCGGAGATGATGGGAGACTGTTAAGGGTTAGAGTGAATACGAACTGGACTTAGGCTTA
>RWJN01000052.1:0-18648 GCA_004332605.1 Steccherinum ochraceum
GCAGCATGATGCAGGAAACGCCGCTGACGGCGCGTGAGCGCGAGTACTCGCAGCGCTCGAGCTCGCCGTACGCGTGCATGTCGTCCGAGAGCGGGTCTCCGGCGATGTCGTTCACGAGTTCGCATTACGCTCCGTCGGTGTCGCCGCTGAGCACGTCGCCGCCGTCGCCGACGGCCAGCGATTCTATGGCGAAGCATTTGGCGCCGTCGATACCCGAGGAGGAAGACGACGAGGGCGACGAAGGTCCTACGATACCATCTTCGATATCACCCAAGGACGGGTTGGCTTCGGGAGATCCGGTTATTGCGGTCGTGGTCAATCCGACGATGGACGATCTCGTTGGGTCGACGGAGACGCTGACCATCGATACATAGCCTGGGCGCCCTGGGTCCAGCATGGGTTCACAACTCGGCTTTTGGATTCACACACGCATACGAACACTTACCTTCAGCAAGCAAGCATTGCATACGTACATAGGTTCGCCACTATAGAGGTTTCATAGGAAGAAGAAATAAGCAAGAAAGCAAACAAGCACACAGCCAGCCAGGAGGTCCCCTGGCACAACGGGCCTGGCAACTCCCATCCGCCTCTGCGCAAGCGGGCAGCAGCATTGGCAACACTCAGAACGGTTTATATTTACCCACCGTAATCAGCGTCGGCTTGGATCATGGTCTCTCTCACAAGTTCTTGTATCATGAATGTCGTCATCCACCGCATCGCACTCAGCCCTCACCCACCCATATCCCACTTACCCATTCCCCCTCCGAGGACCGTGGCCCCATCCGGTCCTCCGATCGTAATTCTCTCTCTACCAGCTCACCGATTCCCCTCCCTACGGTGTTGGTTATGACTCAACTCTCAACTTCCTGGATTAGCCCCAAGGACTGGAATGCTCTCCTCTTCGTTCTGTCATCTCGTCTCGTCTCAACACTTCGGTTTTCCGCGTCTTCCTCCCTTCAACAACACTTCCATCTTTCCTGGTTGCAGACCCCATGCAATTTCCCCCTCGTCGTATCGTATGCGTTCGCGCACTTGCATTAGTTTTACTGATTATGTCGTTGCTCGCGGGGTATCTGTTATGCTGAGACACAGACTCTGTATGTGTAGTAGGAGTAGTAGCTGTTGAAATGCCGTCGTGGCGATTGGTGCTCGAAGAACGCAGTGTCGGGGGGCCGAGGCCGCCTGGGGAACGCCCTCGTAACGCCGTAACGCGCTGCGTCACCAAAGGTCGAGACCCCGCGTCCCTGGGCCAAATGCCACGCGAGCGCCACGAGGCGGAGACGCGCCCGACGCGTCGCGACGCGATTCGGGCGCCTGTGGTCGCGTACCTTTACACGGTCACGTGTTGGTTCGAAATAAACATGGACCGGCGGCAGGGGTCGTCCTCGTCCTTCCTCGTCGTCGTCGTCGTGTCGTCGTCGTCCACGGCGCACTCCATGCTCGGTCGCAGGGCCACATCCTCTTTATCCTGAGCCGCCCTCTTCTCTCTCTCATCTTCCTAGTACTTTTCGCATTTCGCATTCGCATCAAGTGTAGTAACTGACATTCAACTCTTAACCAGAGGTATGTGCTTCTTCATTGGTCTCCTTTCGATGCACATCCTGTTCTGACCGGCCACCGACGACAGCGATACCCCTCATACAAGTACTCTACACTAGTAATGTGGTCCAAGATCAGCAGCGCATTGAAACGGCCGGGGACACCTGGCCTCGGTCCTGAAGATGACGAGAACACACCCGCGCAAGCCAACGTCCTGTCGGGCGTATACGAACAACATCCCAACATGTCTGTCTTCCACCAGTCACAGGACCCTCAAGATGTACCCTTTCCCTCACCAAGCCCTCCCAACTCCCCATCAACGTCGCGTAAAAGCCTCAGGAAGCGAATGTCCAAGAACCCTTTCCAGGACTCAGACACCTCGTCGCAGGCGTCTGGCAAGCTCAACATTGGAACATTGAAGAAAGTAAAGTCGTCTTTGCATAGCATCTCTACCGGTGAGTGTCGTCTCCCTTTTGTTGGTGCTCGCTGGTCGTCCCCCCCTGCGTTCCACCCCCGTCGTATCCGTGCTCATGGCTGTGTCAGGTTCGGACATGTCACTTAGCCGTCCATCATTAGATTCCCCGCGTCCACAAGAGGACGACACAGCGCGGATGTCGCTGGAGAGCAACAGGTCTCCTATCACGCCCATCACGCCGCATGACGGTGGCCGATTTGGGTCTCTCCGTTCTATCCTCAAGCCCAACAACACGCCCGGCACTGGCGCCAGCGTTCGGTTCTTCTCCCGCGACGCGTACAAGATCCTCAGCCCCGACACCTCGAAGGAATCCAAGGACTCGAATACGAGCGAGCATGACCCTTCGCTCTTCAATCGTCTGCAGAAGGTCGCACATAGCAGACCCAGCGCTATCGAGGTTTTCAGCCCGCCGCCACCTGCGAACCAGTCGCAGCCGTCTACACCGGCGTCGCCTAACCTGGCATCGTTCATGATGCCTGTACCTCCTCCCAACATGACCAACATCTTCGACCTCTCGGAAGAGAAAGATCTCCCCATCATCCCTGCTGGTACCAACGTTCCCCTGCTCGACTCTGCCATCGAGATGTCCGAGGACGTGGATGAGCTTCACAACAGCTCCTTCGACCACTCCTCCTCTAGCATCGACCCTCCTGTGCGGTCTGCTACCCCGGTCCGCGACCGTCCTTCCCCTGCAGGCATGCACGACCGCAGTCACTCTTTCAGCTTCGGCCAGACCGTGTTCTACTCCTTGGCCAACGCCGAGTCTACTCCTGCTCACGAGGGCTCTTCGAAGGGCTCAATCTCGTCGGCGTCGTCCAAGGCCGCTGCCTTCGCCAAAAACAGGAGTCGTGCCATGAGCGATACTGTCTTCTCCTCTATGATCCACTCTGCTCAGACTGCGCTCCAAGATCCCAAACTTCCCGAGGCAGACATCAACGACCTCTCGTCTTCTGTCATCGTCATGGGTTCTCCAGAGAAGGAGAAAGACCCTTTCGGTGCCCACGCGAAGACGTACTACGTCCCCGGCACCGTCCTCCCCCCATCACCTCCCCAGAGCACCCACACGCGCAAGGCGTCTCGCGAAGAAGACCTCATCTGGTCTCTCCGCACCCAGCTCGCGCTGAAAGACGAGCTCTGCGCCCAGTTCGAGACCGAGCTCAACGCCAAAGACGACCTGGTGCGCGAGTGGCAGAACCGCGCGGTGGAGGTCGAGCGGGAGTGCGAGCAGCGCAAGATGGCTGGGCGCAGCTATAGGAAGCGGTTTGCGGAGCTGCAGCAGTACGTGAAGGGGTTGGAGGAAGAGGTGGAGCGGAGCAGGGAGTCGAGCATGGATAGGAGCGTGATTGATGAGGCGAGTGGGGAGGCGCTGCGGATGCTGCATCGGAGGATCGGCGAGCTCGAGCGCGAGGGCACCGATCGCGACAAGAACGCGCAAACCTTGCAAGAAGAGCTGGACGCGAAGAGGCAGGAGCTGGAGAATCTGAAGGCGGAGTTGACGAAGAAGTACGAGAACGAGAGGGAGCTGAAGGAGGGGATCAAGGCGGCGAAGGACGAGATGGAGCAGATGGGAAAGAGGCAGTCGTTGTACCAGTCCGAGGAGCAACAGGCGGCCTTGCGTCAGCAAGGACAACAGCTCGACTCTGCTGCTTGGGAGCTCGAGAAGGCGAAGATGGTGTCGGAGAACGAGTTCTTGCATAAGGAGCAGGTGGCGCTCCAGGCGCAGTTGACAGATGTGAGGGAGGAGATCGTGCGGAAAGAGGAGGAGATGGCGGTGTTGAGAGCCGAGTTGGAGGCGCAGTGGAAGCATACGGAAAAGTCGAGTGAGGAGGTGGAGAAGCTGACGCAGGAGCGGGATGAGTTGAAGGAAGAGGTTGAGGCGCTCAATACCAGGATCGAGAGTATGGAGCTGGACTGGAATGAGAACGAGAACAAGAAGATCACTCTCGAAAGCGAGGTTCAGGAGCTGTGGACGGCGAGGGACGATGTTGAGAAAGAACGGGATGAGGTAAGTTTCTTGTTTGCCTGCTTTGCACGCTCATCCTGATCATTATGTTTCGTAAAGCTTGAACGCCAGCTGCGTGCCGAAGAAGACCACGCCGCGGAGCTCACTCGAGCTCTCCAAGAACGCGAAGACCGTGCCACCCTCCTCACCCAGGAGCGC
The DNA here is from genome assembly GCA_004332605.1 of Steccherinum ochraceum. Taxonomy (NCBI): domain Eukaryota; kingdom Fungi; phylum Basidiomycota; class Agaricomycetes; order Polyporales; family Steccherinaceae; genus Steccherinum; species Steccherinum ochraceum. The sequence continues at coordinate 4,176 of RWJN01000052.1, forward strand.
CAATACGCCCAGGACAATGTCAACCGGTTGCAAGAGAACCTCCGTCAGCGCGACGTCGAGATCAGCGACTTCACCAAGCGGTTCCGCGAACGCGACGAAGAGGTCGAACGCATCCGCGACGAGATGCTCAAGTCCAAGAGGGACCACTCGCGTATCGTCGACGAGCAGAGCAGACGCCTGTCGGACGTCGTCGCGCGGGAAGTCGAGTCTCGTGCGCATATGGAGAGCGTGGTTCGGGAGAAGGCAGAGAGTGATGTCGTGTTGAGTACTCTGCAGGAGCGCGTTGCTGCTCTGACGGAGGAAGTCGAGCGGTTGAGGCGGCAGGTGCATGAGCTCCAGCAGGAGAGTGCGGATAAGGATATGAAGCTCGCTCAGGCTGCGAAGCAGCGCGCTCAAGACAAGGAAGACCTGCAAGGGTTGAACATCGCCTTGGACTCGAAGCAACAAGAGCTCGAACTTGTATGTCCTCGTTATCCAATCTCTTCTTCTATGTGCTAACACTATCCTCACAGCTCAAGCGTCGCGTCTCGCTTCCTGCTGCCCGCGGAAGTGCGGCCAACACGCCCGCCACGGCCACAAAGACTGCTGCACCAAGTACACGCCGCGAGTCTTCGATCTTCGGTACTCCCAGTGTCGCCTCTCGGCCTCCATCTGTCATCTCGGATTCTGGCTCTACCACGAAGGAAACTCGTCGCAAGCTCAGCGACCCTCCATCCGCTGCAGCCAAGGTGGCTTTGGGCAAAAGTACTCGCGTCAACGCAGCTCCGGTTGCATCGAGCGCAGCTGCTGGTCGCCGCATCGAGGGCTCCATGGGTCCTCCCCCAATGAAGCGTGCGTCGTCGCTGGCTCAATCGACCTCTTCCACGGCTTCCGCCACACCTACTCGTGTTCCTTCTGGCTCGAACCTTCTCTCGCGGTCATCCTCTATTACGCCCAGCGCCCGCCGTGCTACAGAGGTCGCCAACTTGAAAGCCCGTACCCTCGTCTCCAGTCGTGAGTCGCTGAGGACCCCGGGATCTATTAGTGAACGTGACGAGAAAGAGAACGTCAAGACGCCTACCGTCAAACCTTCGCTCCCTAGCCCACCGACTGCCAAACCTGCACGCCGCATGAGCAGTCTCATCGGTTGATACCCCGGGCTCCGGCCTTGAACATGCATGTATAACAGTCCACTGTCTCCAGCATTTCATGCGGAGCTTCTCGCATCCAGCATACACGCATATCTCCATCCAGCATTTCCCCCGTTATCTATTGGCTAACTATCCAGCGAGGCTTATCGGCATCGACTATATACCTCCGCACATCCAAGCAAGCAAAACGCATCGTTCTCCTCCACCCATGTTTCCCTACCTTTCCTCGTCTCATCATCGTAGTCGCATCAAATGGTTGAAGTCTCCGGTCTCGAATATGAACTCTTTATCTAAGTAGTCAGTCGTCTATGCATCTCCCCTATCATCTCGCTGTCGCCCTTTGTTCGCAAATTTGCTTTGTGTTATATTGCTATCCCTCCTCTCCTCCCATCGAAGCTTGAAGTGTCCCCATTGTTTGGTCTTCACGACGTGCATACGGCTACAGGTTCATTATCTCCCTTTACGACTGCTCATTTTCTTGTCATTTTCTTGTGATTCTCAACCAAGTTTATACTTTCACAGTAGCAATAGGTTGCTGCCGAAGTTGTACGACAAGTCTTACGATGTTTTCATTCTGTCTACGAAATCTCAATGTCGGGTTCTTTCATTCATTTTTCGGTGCGGCACACCGAACTCGTGTCTTCGCGAGATTATACGACGACCCTCTCGCTGGTAGGTAGTTCAGATAATGCGGTACCTAACGATTGTCTTCCGTACCGAGGTCCGCCGCGGAGACTACAAATAATGGTGCTTCGTTGGTTCTTTCACTAGAAATCGAAATGATCGAGAGTACAGAATTACGCTCAGCGGCGTTGCCGCTTCTTTGCGGCCTCTATGGCTGCATCGAAAGCATCCAGATCCTCCTCCATCTGCTGGTTATCCTTCTGTAGTGGAGGACATGTGAGCGACTTCGGAATCCAGAGACACGAAGTTTTTGCTACACGTACCTCAAGTTGTTCGTTCAGTTCACGAAGTCGCTTCTCGCGTCTCTCGATGCTTTCCTTCAGGGCTCTGTGCTTGTCCTATCAGACGATAGACGACAATCAAATTGAGCGAACATAGTAATATTGAATCGTCACGAGAAGCTTACCTCCAAAGTCTTCGCTTTCGCAACTTCAGATAGGTCCATGTTGCTCCTCGAACTAGCTTTGATGCCGAGTGTTGGGGCCGAGTGTCTGACATGGCGCCCTTGGTGTGCAGGATCTTGATCTTTTTGTTTCTGAGCCCTCGCTGCGATCGCTGCACGAGAACGTGTTGATATAAAGGACGGCCCCGGTGGCCCCGCTTCGTCGTCCTCGCTGCTCTCATCAACAGCAGAAGCAGGAGCGGCGGCACCTACAGATCCTGAACCGGGAATCTCTGGGACAAGAAAAAGGAAGTAAAACACGGCAGTGAGGTTCATACAAGCCACGCCTGTCTTCTTACGCTTGGCCGGAGTGCGAATCTCAACCCTAATGCGAAGCTTGCATTTGCCTGCAGCCGGACCACATTTGATATGGAGACTTTCATCAGAACGATGGTGCTCAATACAAGATTGTGGTGCGACATACCAGCACGACACTCCCATCTAGTAGCAGCCAACGTAATGCCGCCTCTGTGCCGTTCGTCGTCTCTGTACCTCAGGCAGTCGGTGATGCCACAGCGTGGCTGCGTCCAGCCTCTCATGTTAACTGCGCCTGATGCAGAAGAGTGTTCGGAGGGCCAACATCCTTTGGCCACTTCCTCGTACTTCGTATTCCAGTGTTGGGCTGAGACAAGGATTGCTGCGTGGGTTTCAACTGCGGGCAGAGGTGCTGTTGGGTCGTAATCAGCACGTCGAACATGCACGCGGTACTGAAGAAGTTATCGGTCATAAATCATAGCAGAGGTTACAGCGAACATAGCATCGTACCGTGTTGATGATGCTCTGATCATGCGCTACAACAGACCGCATGAACCCCGGTTCTTTTCCTCCCATAGCTCGAACTCCAGATAGCTCGGTGTTGGTATCGTCATTGGTGTTGACGAGCCAGACCGTGAAGCCGTTGTAAGTGACTCGAGATGGCATGTCGGGGCGAGGAACCGGGGAAGACAGTGAGGACCAGTGAGAGATTGAAGAGGTCCAAGCTGGTTTTGCAGCGAACCTGCAGGCCATGCGGCGTGACGATTTAAAATCCGAGAGTCCAGCGCGGCCCTGAGATAGAGCGGCGTGCAGTCAGATATAGTTGACTGAACTCAAAGTTGCGGAAATCGGCTAAGAGCGTATTGGACCACTGGCAGCTGAGACCAAGCTGCAGTAAGATGTCGAATCTCCGTGATGGCGGCCCCGTAGAAGTCGCTTCGTATCCGGACTGTGACAATGACACATTGGAACCGTAGAGGGACGCTGCATGTCGACGAGAATTCCACGGAGCTTGCTCATATCTTGATTCCGGTCGTAGATTCGTCGGAGCTGCTCTGAACAGGACGGGGATGTGCACCGTTCTCCATATCAGTCTCGAGAAGAATTTCATCTGCGGTCAAAAGCTTTCAATGAGTCATGTACGGTTACACTAAGTGCATGTTCGTTCGCAACTCTCCACGCAACGGCCTCTTCCAACTCTGGCTGACTCACACACATCAGATTGCAACGCCTCATGTGCACGAAAACTGTGGCGGCCTAGTCCTTTGCCCCGGACAGAAGGCGTGACCAGAGTGATTTGTACTGCAAACCCGAGAACATTCAGCAAGTGCGTGCAAGGATCCAAGGGAGCATTTGGTGTCATGTAAAACACTCACGAATTGTGGTTTCCCGTAAAGGGAGTATATCCTTGTCTTTACAGCTGCAGATCGCGAGAGTTCGTGTCACGTCAACCAGACGATTGCAAAGTGGCGACCTTGGTACGCACCATACGACTTTGAGTCTCAGCCTCAGTGCTGAACGGACATACTTATGCAACGAGTGTATATGAAGACCCATGCAGTTCGGAAGCAAGAATAAAGGCTTTGATGACAACCCACCTACGAGTAAGTTTAAAGTAGTTGGCGAGGGACATGACCAGGTGTCACAGTGAAGGTGTGCTACAGAAGGCAGGACGACTTGTGAACGTAAACCTACGTAAACTTCACGGACTACAGCAGGGTCGGGCCGGTTAGCGCCCGCTGTACCACAACAGTACTACAGCTCAATTTGAACTGCGATCCTCCGCCGACCACACCACTGTCCACCCGCTGGAATAGACCAGTCCACAAACGACCACGCTCGAAAACGCGTGTTTCAAGAACAAGTGGCATGCCGTCACCTTGGAGGTGAGGCCATCCGCATGGTCAAATGTACGTGGACCAATTGATCGGCTCATCTCAAGCTCATACCAGATTGACAGGCCGCTGGGGACTCATTCCGTCACGGTGTACCTGCAGGCTCTCTCCGCGAGCACATTCCCCTTCTCTCGTAGCACGAGCGCAATGAATCGCACCTGCGGGCGGAGGGGCATTTGTCCCTCTGAAGATACAGATCGTAGGTCGTCTATAAAGTACATCGTCTCCCTGTACACTAATCTCATCCCGCTCCCTCGACATGCCCTTCGAATCCAAGCTCGTGCCAGGCTCGACAACGGGGAGCATTCGCTTCGCCAGTATCGAGGTCTGGCTCCAAACGTGTGCGTCGCTGAGCCGCTCCACCGTGAAGAGAATCCAATTCAAGAACACCGTCGCCTCCATCAGGACTCGGTCTGTCATCATTCGTACAGACGTCGCTTGTTCACAAAACCTTTGGGAGAGGGTGCGTTTTCTCTGCATCTCAATACCATAAACTCATAGTCGAGGCAGCATTTTTACATTTCTTTGGCATGTCAAAACGGCACAGGTCCTCTGGTTGTCGAGTGGCAAATATCAGCCGGGAGAAGCCATCGATTGCTTCAAACGCGGTTGGAGGGCGAAGCCGACCTGAGAGATGAGACTGTCACGAAGCTTGGGCTCCGTGACAGATCCAAGGATATGAAGACCCAGTACACTCTGAGGATTCCTCGACTTGATAAAGGAGGTGCGAAATCATTCTCTCACACATCACAATGACACAATCTGTTATTCATCATCTCTTGTGCAGGTCTCATCGTCTTGAAGATCTCAAAGAACCCGACCCAAGGTCTTCATGTGGATCTGACATACGAATTCAAGTTCGTCTCCCTCTGTATGTCGCATCTGAATGTACAATTTGTAACACAATACTGAGTGCAGCTCAGAATCGACTGGTTCCCTTTTCTCATGCACCATAGGAAATGCATTTGGCACGAAGTGATCCCTTTGTAGTATTTGTCGTGTCCTAAGACAATTGTAATCATATTCATACTCAATCTGCAAGCCTGCCCAAACAGTCCCTGCATTGCATCCTTATCCTGCTCTGCTTCGTCCTCCATGAGCTTTGTCATACATATCAAAGAGTCTGTATTGCAGTATGTATTACGACCGGAGAACCACGACAGCGGCTCCTTGGTAGTTCATATACCGCCCCACGCTATCCTTCCGTCTATGATTGTAGCTAGTACCTCCGTCTTCAAGACCTCTGATATCGATACCTCCATGATATCGTGGCTCAATACCACAAGATCCGCCTTTTTGCCAGTTACGAGAGACCCCAGGTCCGCTTCGGCGAAAGACGCGTACGCAGGATCGAGCGTCATACCCTTCAGAGCTTGCGCACGAGTGAGACTCTCGGAGGCGTACCTGGAATGCTCCATCTGTCGGTATCGTACTAAGCAGACGATAAAATTGTGACGTACCAGCCATCGTTGCTATGTGGACTATTGCCGTGAACGTCCAACCGACTGACGGCGGCGTAGAATCCCAATAGCGGGTTGATGCCTTCTACCGGGAAGTCGGAACCCAAGGGGAGGACTTTATTAGGTGACGCTCTGCAAGACACTTCCAGTCAGCCGTCAAGGTTACGCGAACACAGCAACGCTACGCACTGCAAGAGTGTTTGGTAGGCGTAGGCACCCTTGATACGGTCCGGGCCCAACCGTGTCTCCGCGTACCACATATCGCTCGTGCTGCTCAAAGATATGAGCTAGACTCAAGCAACGGCTGGGACGAACGATGAACATACGCGTGTGTTGGTTGGACACTAGTAATGACTGCCTCAACTGTGAGTTCTGCAGTTCATACTACATACAACATCCGAGAAACTCACCACCAAGCTGACCCGACCGCTTCAAGTCCTCCACACGCATGATCTGAGCATGTTCGATTCGCGGTCTTCGGCTCTGGGCAAGTTTTAGAGGGTCTGCTGATTCGGATGTCAGAATGCGTTCGAAAATATCAAGCACGGCTTTATTCGCGCGGTCGCCAATGCAGTGGATATTCTGAGTGACGTTCTTAGTTCGAGTTCACTTCGTCCGGTTTACTCGACCTACCACGCCCCAGCCATCGTCCCAGACTTGCTGAACTAGCTTCTCCAGCTTCTCTTCGGACGTGCGCATGAGGCCGGCTGTACTGGGATTATCGGAATATGGTTCGAGCAAAGCAGCACCCCACGACCCGAGTGCACCTGTCTTCCAGGCGTGAGTGCAAGATAGACCAGGATCGCCGCCGTACTCACCGTCCGTGAAGATCTTGACACTCGTCATAGATAAACGACCGCCTACTCCAAATCCTTCTAGACGGTCTTCTGGAGGAGTCGAAGGCGAAGCCATGGCGTACACTCTGATCTACATGCGTGTGAGTACATATCTCCGATACTTTCCATGGCACATACTTACCGACAGTTTGCCTTCATCCGCGAGTCTATGAAGAGGTTCAATGCTATGTTGCAATGTTTGGAATTGCCGCCACTCACTTCCTGTAAACATCCACCATCCCTTCTTCCATGGACGATGCATCGTGTACGCTAGTCAGACCGACACTGAGCGCGTCATTGAATGCGCGAAGAGCATATTCTTCCATTTGCTCTTCACTATGTTGAGGAGTCGGGATGAGATCCATGGCCATATCGACAAACACGCCTGAATCGCCACTGTCAGCTTCATCGGAGTTGGAGACGATACTGGAAGACTTCACCGGCAGGCCCTCCACTGTGGTCTCGTACGATCTCTCCACCTTCAATTTCCTGGTCAGATGGCCACTTTCCACCTGGTAGCTCTGCTTCTGCGAGTTCAATGGCACGTGGAGAGACCCATAGAGCGTGCCCATCGACGCGACTCAAAGCAATAGGACGTGAAGCGAGTACAGGACGGGATGCCAGATCTTGCTAGTCGATAGTAAATAAGATAACATGCGGTATGGTAACTGGTATGCGCACGTACCGCAGTAGGGAAGCCTCCGGCCCACCCCTTCCAACGAGTCTGGTCCCATCCCATTCCACGTATCCACCGTTCCGAATCGTTCTCGATGTCCGGGTGAGATTTGATGTACGCTTCCAGGATATCAAGGATTTCTGCACAACAATCAGTCGAGACCAATGTAGATGTGAACGACGCGTCGTACCATCCAAGCTCTGCGCAGCGTCGAGAGGGAGTTGCACTTTGAACCCGTACTCGATAAGGTGAGCATGTGCATCTAAGCTGCATCAGTTGAGTTCAAGTATAGAGCGTCACAACGAAATACCTGCTAGACCGGGAACGACTATGCTGCCAGGCTGCGTCTTATACACAGCGAGCTGCTTCTTTGCCTTGGGTTCATTCCCGTAGAATTTCTTGATTGTCTCGTTCTGGTACGCGTCCCAAGTGAAATTGATATCCTCTTCCGACACCATCAGCATTGTTACCAAGAGAGGATGCATTCAATACATACCTAGTGACCCAGTCCCCAAAATTCGATCCCTGCTAACAAGAACACAGTCTACGTTCGCGGCGCTTTCCTCCACGGTATACACCTTCCCTGGTTCGGCCGTACACAGCGCATACGATTCTGGTAGCTTAGCAGTAGCAGTTGTTGATGGTGCGGAAGAACTTTGAATCCGACGGTAAACAGTGAAAGCAGCTGAGAGAGCAGCAAGGAGAACAGCTGTTCGGAGGCTCTTCTTCCAATCTGACGAGGGAATTGGTGGAATGGGCGCGTCGTGGTCTCGGGCGACTCGTGATTTCGAAGGAGATGATGTAGACTTGTCCAGTGATGTTTTGCGGTTCGACATAGCTGCGGCCATGCCAGCTGTGGTCCGAACAAGTGGTGGTGGTGAGTAGCCACGCGCGTGCAGCCGAGAACGCGCAGGAATGCACCTCTCGACGTCGTGCTCCCACACAACTCCCACACGCTGTCACATGCTCACCCCATTACTGCAGCTTGAACGCCAGTGTCCATCTCGAGCTCGACGGTCACAACTCCAGCAGCACAAACTGATTTCGAAGGTGAGATGAATTTCAGTGTTTGGTTTCAATGACGCATCTGAGTCGGCACAGCGCAGTTTGCATAGAACCAGAGTTGAGCCAGAGCTCAGTAAGGGCCATGGCCAACACTGGCACCTTGTTCCAACCTCTTCCTCAACCACCTGCTCTCAAAACCAGGCTTGATGTGCCAGACATGATCATCCCTCCACTCCCCGTCGAACTTGTCGATACCATCACGGTCGCTGTCACAGAATACAGCAAATACGACAAGTCCGTCCTGCGAGCCATGTCTCTCGCTTGCAGAACATGGTCATCTGTGGTCCAACGACGCCTTTTCGAGCGACTCCTGGTCAAGGTGGAGAAACTCGTCGACCTCGTTGATTTTCTGCAGGGCGAAAGCGACAACAATGCTCTCTCTACGCATGTTCGGGAAATCCAATTGTATACGCCGGTGGCCTATCGGGTCAGAGACGGAGAAACTCCTCTGTCGCTCCTGTCGGCACTGATGTCGAAGCTGCCGCACTTGCGATCTCTCGCACTGCTGGGGTTCCCTTTCGTGATCCCCGACTCTCAAGATTTGCTCAATACCCTCTTCACCATGAGGAAAATATCCGTTCACTTCATGCCGGGAGCAGAGGGCTCTTTACAAGATTTCATCGCGTTTCTTGATATCTTCTCCGATGTAGAAGAGCTACGAATTTCAGGACTTGAATGGGGAGGGGATATATGGAGTAACGACTGTTCTACAGCATCAGGGATCCGCGAATACTTTCAAGCGGAGAACCTGTGTATTCAGACTCGAATCAAGGCTGTCGTTGTCAATTCACTGCACGAAAGTGCCGAACTCATGGTGCTGGAACTGATACGCCGCGGACCTTCCACCCATTCCCTCACCAGCATGAAAATCAGCGGAGGATCATGGGAAGCCTTCGCAGTTTTGTCTGATTTACTTCAGAAAGCTGGAGAGAGCATCACGAATTTTCAATTCGATATCTACGAGTGCACAGGAATCGGTAAGTACGCTTCCTTTGAGCTGCTGTTCTGTATATGCTGACGCATTCATGCGTAGAAATAGCCGTGTGGCGCGAAAATGAGAAGAAGATAGCGGCTTGCACGTCTCTTCGTACTATCAACTTGATCATGCACATCGTCGATACCACTAGGTCTGGCATTACCCTCGAAGACTGCGCCTGGTCGCGCATTCTCTCCTTCTTGATCAATGTGCCCCACTCACTTAGAGAACTCCGCATCTGCCTGGAGGGACATCACGAGCATTTCATGTCAGTGTTCACAGCAGTGGAGCGCACGACACGACTAGATACCGTCCTCTGCCGGTTTCCGCATCTGCAGCAGGTGACTTTGTCGTTGGCTTTCGGGGACACGTCGCGTGGAAGAAGATTTATGTCAAAGACAGCTGTGCGCCCCGTCGCGGAAGCGCTTAAACACGCTTTGAAGGATACAGTTGCGAAAGGACTATTGAAGCTGAAAGTTCGGAGAGGGGATTGAGCATAAGGCGTTGTTTTCCTATCCGATATATGTATAAGTGAGAGCGTGATTCGAGGTGATTCTTCCATCTCCTCCTCATCTCTACTAGATATCATAGGCGCACTACTTATCAATGCAATGCTCCGGTACCGTCGCTACTCTTCCCATACAATCACTTTACACAGAGGATGTATGATCTACCGTTGCAAGAAGACACACGAAACGGGGTGTGAATTGATCATACTTCACTGAATGTGTTCAACGGGGCCCGGATACGTCGCGTCAGAGGAACAATCTCTCACTGGCAGATGAGACTCAAGGATTGAGCGTGTAATACTCTTGGCCTTTGGGTGGCTTGTGGTTTTGAAAGATGATGTGGACTGTGACCTGTCTTGACAATGTCCTGGGACATTTCACGTTTGGATAGTAGATACAATGTCGGCGGTGAGTAACCACGAGGTCACGGTGCAGCCGAGGCCCACGCCAGGCTCCGACCACGCGACTTACTGATCAGTGGCCATCACTGCAGCTTGTCAACAGCTACAACCAAGCTACAGCTTCGAGACTTGTTTAGGACAAGCTGTAAGAGCTTGTGCTGTATCGAAAGGTAAGGAAAAATCAGGTATTTTGCTTCATATTATGAACTGACGAAATTAACTTCAAACCGCATCGCAGATCTTAGCGCAAGCATGGCCAATTTGCCTTCGCCCCAGACTCCATTTTCCGGTGCATACGGAGATTCCTCCCTTAACAATCCTCTTCCTCGGCTCCTAAGGAGAGGTCTAGTGGGTCTTCAACAGGGTATCAACCGACCTCTTTCGCCGCCTATACCCAAGACGAGGTTTGACGTGCCAGATATGAACATCCCTCCACTTCCCGTCGAGCTCATCGACGCCATCGCGCGAGCCGTCACGGACTACAGCTTCTTCGACAAGTCCGTTTTGCGAGCCATGTCTCTCGCTTGCCGGGCATGGGTACATGTGGCCCATCAATACCTGTTCGAGCGGTTGTGGATCAAGGAGGAGAAGCTCGTCAGCCTCGTCGAGTTCCTGGAGAGCGAAAGCGACAACAATGCTCTCTCAGTGCATATTCGGCGGCCCCAGATATACACGGCTCGTCGTGACGAAGACCAAGGAACACCTTTGTCGCTCTTGTCGGCAGTGATGTTGAAGCTTCCGCAGCTGCAGTCCCTCGCACTGGTGGGGTTCCCGTTCGCGAGCCCGCCGGACCCAAAAGCTCTGCCAGCTACCCGCTTCACCATGAAAAAGATATACATCGAGTTCTATCCGGCTTCGGAGGGCTCTTCACGGGATTTTATCGCGTTTCTCGACCTCTTCTCTGATGTGGAACAGCTGAGAATGTCCGCACTTAACTGGGGGGAGGAGTCATGGGGATACGCACCCGCACTGGTACTACCAAGGATCCGCGAGCACTTCCAGGCTCACAACGTATCTGTGCAGACTCGAATCAAGAATCTCGAGATCGCTGCAGAAGATCCCAACGCTGAGCTGATGGTGTTGGAAATGGTCCGCCGGGGGCCTTCTGTTCATACCCTCACCGGCATTAAAGTCAGTGGGGAATATCTGAACAATTTCGTGGCGTTGGCCGATTTGCTTCAAGATGCAGGAGCGAGCATTACGAATTTGCAGCTCGGAATAAACGAGGACATTGGTACCGGTACGCTTCACTTTCTGGGGCTGCTATTATAGCAAGACTTACGCGTCCATGCAGAGATGGCCGTATGGCGCGAGAACGAAAAGAAAGTAGCGGCTTGCACCTCCCTCCGTATCATCAAGCTGGACACATACGCTGTCGAATCCATCCCGCATGACATGGAAGGCTGCGCCTGGGCATGCATCCTCTCCTTCCTGTCCAATGTGCCGCCGTCTCTCGAGGAACTTCACGTCGACTTGGGAGGAAACCACGAGCATTTCATGCAAGTATTCGCAGCGGTGGAGGGCAAGATGCGACTGGATACCATCCTCGGTCGGTTTTCAAACTTACGACAAGTGACCTTGTCGTTGGCATTCCAGGCACGTGAAGGTGGTTTATTGAAAAAGCGTGCTGTGCGTACCGTTGTCAACATGCTCGAACAGGCTTTGAAAGGTACAGCTTCGAGAGGTTTGTTGAAGCTGGATGTTGCGACAAGTGATTAATGTAGCGCAACGTTGTAGAGTACTACACGAGCATATCGTGCGCCTATGGAGGCTACTCCAGTTTTCTCCAGCCTCTGAAGCCATCACGGCTCAAGCAGTAGGTGAAACGACAGGAAGACGTAGGCACGATATGCGACCTTGCTGGGACTGGAACTATACAGATACAAATATATCAGTCGGCTAATTGTCACGTCGACCATTGCGTAGAAAGAACTCATACATTGGCATCGACAGTGTCATGAACTAACACTTCTCGTTTCAACTAGTGAGTGAGGGCAGGTAAGGATCGTCGTACTCGTTCTGCTTCTTCCGGATTTTCCCACTCATCGTTTTCTATCATGGTCTGAGTGCGGCCCTCGTGCATATCATCGAGAGCAGACGGATACGCATTGGTCAGTACCGCTTGGCTGAAGTCTATCCAGCGATACGAGTGCACAACGCGTGTTCTGGGTGAGGGCAAGCTGGGCAGTGCACCCTCGTGAGTAGGAGCCTCAAGGAACTTTTCCGGTCGGATGTCGTGGTTGTAGACGCAGCACTGACCTACTTCACGAATCACGGCCATGAGGTCTGTCCTGCATAGTCAGAATAATTAGCAGCGAGACATAAGTCCTGTGACGACGGTGTGCTTACCCGAGGGCTTCTTTCGTTTTGGTACCACGTTGGATGTGTCCACCGAGCTTCTCGAATAAGATCAAGTAAACGACTTTTGGAGGTGGGTCAAACGTCTCATCGTCCACACGACGCCTTGCAGAGCCTCCATTTCCTCGTGGTAAAAACCATCAAGGTGAAGCTGCTGAGCGCAATCACCGTATCCTCTCGCAATTTTCGCCACCAGTGGAGGTATGCGCATCTGAGACAGTTCCGGGCTTGACTGTTCCTGTATTATTTCTGCGTCAAGCACGAACGACGTGTCACCCATGCCCAACGTCTTCCCCAAGACGCAAGTGACATTGAGATTGCCATGGGTGGTCGGATGGATCGAAGGCGGTAGCAGCTCCGGGGGCAAAGCTTCATCGTCATCGAAGATGAACTTCTTGTTACCTTCCGGTTGTTCTCGAGAGAAGGTTAGATGGCTGGAATCTTTCGTGCGACCGGTTTTGTCTCGAGCGACGTTTCGCAAAGTCACTGTGGCGAGAACGTTGGGAGACTTAGAGATAATCATTAGTACTGAATCGTAACTGCAAGAAAGGACGTACCAGTAACTCAGTTGTGCTCGACGACATAGATCGTAGTATGGATGCCATTGGATGGTTTGGTGAGGCGTTGTAGTACACGTGGCAGTCGAATGATCGGACGCGTCCAGGGCACGTCGGCAAAATGCCCTACTCTCCATGAAACCACCATCGTCTTTCTCCCTGTCAGGTCGCATCCACCATCCTCCTCATCCCTGACCCAGACGAATTGGATGTACAGCTGCTACCCTTACCACGGAGCGTGTGCGGAAAACGGTCGCATGAGCGGAAGCATTAGTGGATGCTATCGAGTAAGTCGAGATCTAGAGCGGGTCGTGTGATGTCAAAAACATCCCGATTCCCTTCCCACATCGTTCCTATTTATCAGACCACCTTGAAGAAGACAAACATCTTGGTTGCTGCGCACCACGACGAACCCGATGCTCGTGCTCGACACCCTCACCCTCCTCCGTTTCTTCACTTTCGTCGGCGCGCTCTTCACCTCCAACCAGCTCTTCCGCTTCGCCAGGTTCATCTGGGTGTATTGTCTGCGCCCTTCCTCCATCAAGAACTACTTGCACGGCGATGCTCCGTATGCTCTCGTAACAGGAGCTTCAGATGGGATTGGCAAGGCGCTGGCGGGGGAACTGTACGAGAACGGGTTCAATGTGATTTTGCATGGACGGAGCGAGGAGAAGACGAAGAAGGTGGTGGAGGAGTTGGTAGCGCGCGGGAAAGGGAGGGATGTGCGATATATCCTTGCGTCTGCGAACGCGGCAGACACAGACTTTGAGAAGCTGGTCGAGCCGTTCAAGGATCTCAATGTCACCTTCGTGGTCAACAATGTTGGAGGCGGAAACAACAGATTCCAAAGGTGCGTTCAGTACTGATTACAGTATATGGCCGCTTATACTACCGCCACTGACGTCTTTCACTTTGTACATGTATAGAATGGATGGCTACAGCGAAGCCGACCTCCTCGCCGACCTCCGCGTTAACATGCTCTTCGCCTTCTACCTCACCCGTGCCCTCCTACCCACCCTACGCCGCGCCGCCCCCGCGCAAGTCCTCTTCATCGGCTCCCAAGGGGCTGAAATCCGCATCCCGCGGCTCTATACCTACGCCCCGGCCAAATACTTCCTCAAACAGCTCGCGCGGTGCCTCAGCTGCGACGAACGCTGGTGGACGCCCACGCGCGTGTCGTTCGCGTACGTGACGGTAGGCACGGTGGTGACGAACGCGATGCGCACGAC
>RWJN01000052.1:18743-34757 GCA_004332605.1 Steccherinum ochraceum
ATGAAGGGCATTTTGGAGATGAGGGATGGATATAAGGAGAAGGATTATAGTATCGACAAGAAGGCGGTATGATGTGTAGCTTCATGCTTGGATACCTGGATCTGAACGATATCTGTTCTAAGATGTACCTAGCATTTTTTGAATACATGAGAATGTTGTACTGTTACAAACGTGAGTGCGTGGCAGGGCATAAAGAAAGTCCAAGTGTCCCAAAATAATCCCGTCCCAGTAAGTACCAAAACCATGTACCCCCGTGTGCGCTCCTGCACAAATAGGCAGTAGGACGTCCTCCAGCTACGGATCCGAGTACGAACGCGCCGGAAGTTCCATCGGTTCGGGTGGCGAATTGAAGAAGCCTTCCTAGCAAGCTCAAGAAGAAGTCGTCCACGATCACGATCGGCCGTCCTTCTGATCCTCGCAGGCACAGTTTCGCCCGTACGTGCCTTGGTGCCAGTACTCCATACCGCAATACTCTTCAACATCCTTCTCCATGTCCATGAACATGTACACCGTTGCATAGCGTATCGGCGAATCACCTGCATCACATCCGAAATCAGCAACGAAACGAACCGACGAACAGG
The DNA here is from genome assembly GCA_004332605.1 of Steccherinum ochraceum. Taxonomy (NCBI): domain Eukaryota; kingdom Fungi; phylum Basidiomycota; class Agaricomycetes; order Polyporales; family Steccherinaceae; genus Steccherinum; species Steccherinum ochraceum. The sequence continues at coordinate 19,325 of RWJN01000052.1, forward strand.
GAAAGGAGATGCACGCACCCCACCGATACTTATATATCCTCTCCGGCACCCTCTTCACCTCCTCCAACCACTCCCTCACCTGCGGCGTCCTAAACGCCTCCAACCTCACAATCTCAAAATTATTATAAAACCCCGGATACGCCCTCTCCCCCATGCGTCCCTGCTCCCTCGGGCTCGGCCACCCAAACCCGTTCCTCCGCATCTGATCCTCCACCTCGGGATGGGTTCGCGCGTACTCGTCCGTGAGGTCCCAGAGCCCGTGCACGACCTCGGCGGGGTCGGTGAGGGCGGCGCGGAAGCCGTACGAGCGGTTGCGCGCGTGGAAGACCGCGAAGGGGTCGTAGCAGAGGGGCCGGAAGATGTAGGAGTCGGTGTCGAGGCGCATGTAGTAGGTCACGTTGGAGAGGCGGGGGTGGTTGAAGATCTCGGAGGCGTAGAAGCCGCACATCATGTGGTAGCCTGCGGAGTGAAGTCGTTAGATGACGCGCGTATACTCGGAGGAGGGTAACGCACCTGGCCACGCAAACTCAAACACGGGCTTCACGACGCTCACATCATGCGAGAACCCCTCCGGTAACGCCCAATGCAACCTCACCCACTCGATCCTCTGCACAAACCACCTCGCCTCCTGCCCGCCTCCCAAGAACTCATACAGTCGTAACATAAAATCGTTCCGAGACGCAGGGTCGTCCATGTCGGACGCGTAGAACAGGATGATAGGCCACGGGTGCATGGGGACGAAGCGGTGGAGGTAGGAGAGGGAGAGCATGATTTCGCGCAGACGGTTGTCGGCGATGAGGTAGAGGATGGCGGCGGTGTAGCCGAGTTGCGCGGTGGGTATGTTGTTGACGGGGGCATCTGTGGGGTTGGGATGAGTGGTTGTGGAGAGGGAGCTGAGAGGGACGTACCATGAGAGTTGAAGAGAGGATGGGAATCTAAGTGAGTGTTGATGAACTTTCCACTCCTCCAGTAATCGACGTCATTGATATCATCGTCCGCATTCGGCGCCGACGGTAACGGCGGAGGTGGTGGAGGCGGCGGCGGCGGGAATGACGGCTCGACGTCGGAGGTATCAAGGACGACTGGAGCAACAGCAATGGTATCCGGTACAGAGTCGAGCACGGACCCTGTCACGATGGAGAGCGGAGGCGGACCCTCTTCTCTGAGGAAGACGGTGCCCAGGAGCACGATGCATGCTAGACCCAGCACCAGAAAGAGCGGGCGCGACATCTGCAGTTTTATGGCCATCTCGTCTTCGTCTTCGTCTTCGTCTTCGTCTTCACTGGCCGGCCAAGACGATGTTCATGGACGTCCGGAGCAGGATTGTGGGCCTTTAGCTCTAGCTCGCAAGGAGAGGAGAATGCAGCACCGGTGACTGGGAAGAGCAGAAGGACGGTGAAAAGGGGGTAAAGGGGGAGGAGGGATCCAGGGAAGGCACTGACCTCTGACTTTCCTCATGACACGCCTTATCAGTATCACAAGAACGCGCATCTCCATACCATATTGTGTTCCCTCAGCTCCAAAGTCTAATCAAAAACATGGCAGACGGCAGACGGCATTGTCTGGGCGAAGAAACTGCGCTCTAGGATCGCCGAGGTGAGAGAGCGCTGGGAGTAACGTCAGACAGATTGCAACCTGACATGGTTATAGTAGCCGCGGTGTTTTCTCTTGCACGAGCCATTTCGAGGCCGTGGATTGCTCCTGAGTTGCGTTGGGAATGGTGAGAGAGGCTGAGAGCGAAGCTAAAGACGTTAGACGTTAGTGTCTGAAGGACACGATCCGCAGCTGCCAGCAATATCTATGGGTCCTGGCCCTATTTGTGTTCGATCGATTGGTTAGTGTCGATGGTCTTGGCACTAGCTGAATTGAATCTCGAGGTCAATCTTGTTCAGCAGTGTTTTGTTGTATTCCTCTCTCGGAGGCATATCCACTGTCCTGGAGAAGATGCGGGGATCAGTTCTGCGTCCGCTCGAAGTCGACAAAGCGCAAAACATACGAAGAAGCGCGATGGCGTTGAGAAGGCCGCCACAGGTGTCCGGCACGCGAAGCCGGGATGTCGATGAAGGGTTGATTGCGATGAGACGGGCGTTGTGGACTATGACGCAAGCCAAGGGCGAGGATAGAGGGGACGAATAGCCAGAGAAGGCCAACAGAGCCCGCGGGGGTAGAGGGATAAGTTGAGAAGACGCGTTTCGAGACCGCTCTCCCGCCGTCCGTGTCGAGCGTTGCTGTGAGCACCTTCTCACCAACATGCGTTCCATCATGGCCCTCGTCGTCATCGTACACCGAAGTCGGCATTCATAAGACGCGAGAGGAAGATGACAGAAGATGACACGCGGAAGTTGCTCAAATCCCACCCCAGCTGCAAGCACGACTGGATTGCGGATAAGACGCGTCTGAGAGCCTGCAAGAATGGACCTCTAGATACGACACACTTCCGACGTCGTTTTGGACGCTGCCCTGGCCCACCAAAGTGACCGCAGGAGAGACGAGAGGTTTGCGACGAACGGGCGGAACGGCAGACTCCGAATGGTTCGGCATGGGGAGGGACGCACGTGCGTGAAGAAGACGGGCCGGGCGATAAGATCTTCCATATCGGGGTGATTGGAGCAGACGGCGATCTGGAATGGGGCGATCTGCAAAGGGTGCTCGTCGTCGTCGTCTTCATCGTCGTCGTCGCTGCTGCGGTCGACAGTCGCACGTTCCTCGTCGTCCCCAACAGCAGCCATGGACGCCGCCACCGCCTCCCTCCCCAACAAGAAACTCATCCACACAAAGCGTTCCGTCAACACAAAGCACCCTGCCAACATGCACGCTCCACTTGACTCCCCCGCCTACGACGCCTCCGAGGAGGACAACGACCCCCTCACCGACGACGGCTCTATTCACCTTCCACCGGCGTCGCGCACTTCGCGTACGATGTCTAGCTCGGCGGCCAGGACACCAGCGACCGCCTCTAACCGAGCCCGTCACGCGCTGGCATCCTCTCTCGTCTCCTCAGATGAAGGCGTCGATTCGCCTACGTACGATGGAGACATCGAGAGCAGCACCACCCTCGGCCCAGACGACGTCGTCCACGTCAAATCCCACCACCATCACCACTCGTCGTCCATCGCGTCCACCCTCTCTCCCAGCACTCCTGCTGCCCTCCTTCCAGCAGACGCGGCTACCTCCTCAAAACTCCCCGACCTGCACTCTCATCCGCGCTCCCCGCACTCGTCTGTACCTCGTCCGACCCCGTCTCACCCGTCTCGCCCATCGGAGCCCGCGCCCGCGTCCATTTCGACTGCTGCGTTCAATCCTGCCAACCTCACGCCAGAAGACATCCAGGAGTTCGTGCGGAGTACGATCGCGAGTCCCGGTGTCGTCGTGGACGGGCAGGCGCACAAGATTCACGATCCCCCACAATGGCGGCCCATCCGAATCTACGCAGACGGTGAGTGTGTTTCTCGTTCTTGCGAAAATGGTGCAAGGACGTCAGTGGCTTGGCAGACATGACGAGCTGCTGTCATCATGTTGACTCATCGCAATCATATGCCTAACTCCCTTCGCCGTTTGCTGAACCGCGTTTCTTTGCAGGTGTATACGACCTCTTCCACTTCGGGTGCGTTCGACCACATCCGTCGCGTCATCTCACTTGAAACTGACACCCTCCCCCACCAGTCACGCCCTTCAACTGCGACAAGCCAAACTCTCCTTTCCCTCCGTGATCCCACCCTCAACGCCCACAGGCTCCTCCGCACCCTCCCTCTCTTCTTCCTCCGCCGCCTCCCAATCCGAAACATCCCTCCCGCCCATCGACACGGATCTCAGCAACACGTCCATCCCGGGCGTGTACCTGCTCGTAGGCGTGAACTCGGACGAACAGTGCATGGAGCACAAGAGCCGGACGGTGATGTCCCATGCGGAGCGGTGCGAGAGCGTGAGGCATTGTCGGTGGGTGGACGAGGTGGTCCCGGATGCGCCGTGGGTGATTGATCAGGAGTTTTTGGATAAGGTGGGTGACCTCCCACCAACAAAAGAAAACAAAAATCCAAGAGGGTTGCACTGATGTTTTGGCTGGATATAGTACAAGATCGACTACGTCGCGCATGATCAAGATCCATACGGCAGCGCGGGTCACGACGATGTCTACGCCTACTGCAAAGTGAACGGTACGTCCCCCATCCGCACCCCCTCTTCACCTCGCCCCTCGCTCACTCGCCCACCCTCTCCCCAGGCAAATTCCTCCCCACCCGCCGCACACCAGGCATATCCACCTCCGACCTCCTTGCCCGTTTGGTGTCCGGGTACCGCCACCGCGCATGGGACAAGAAGCTCGAGAAGATGGGGCTGCGGCAGTTGATGGCAGAGGGCAGCGACTGGGACGAGAGTCGTGTGGGGAGCCGCGTGGCGAGTACGGATGTGAGTCGGGAGGGGAGCAGGGCGCATAGTCCGGAGAGGGAGGAGCCCACGAGTCCGCAGACGTAAACGTCGAACGTTGGACGTGTCTCGCTTGTTGCGCTCGTTTCCCTGTTTCGCCATTTACGAAGCATACACCTCTCGAACCACAGCCGCAAAGTTTTGTTTCCTATCCCCCCCAATGCACGTTTACAGTATCATACAGCGTTGACTTATTGGGTTTTATGATAGTGTATCCCGGATAGTCGTTTCTCCCTCTCTACCTCCCTTTCTTCCTGTCTCGAAAAGACACAGCTTTTGTGCATATTCGCCCTCTATGATACCTACCTACGCACACGTTCCTGAATTTGCAGTATAGACGATGATGATTTTCGATTAGGGAGAGGTGATGTCTGGATTTTGGACGAGGACGCGAGTGTTTCGCTTGATTTGGTTGCAAGGGCGGCTCGCTTCCACTCAGTACATACTCAACGCTACTCAACGTTCAACACTCGTCTCACCACCTTCCGTGGGCAAGCGTAGGTATTTGCTGTGTCATGGCACTTCCTCTTCAACTGGTACCAAGAACCGACCAAAGGAGTCGAGTCGAGTCGATCTTGCGTAGTCGCAAACAAGCAGCAGTTACATAGTGTAAGCTCGGTCTTCCACTCACCGCCACCACCACCACCACCAAACACCACACCTAAGTAAACAGTTCGCGTACCTGGTACTTGGGCCGTGACCCGTCGGCGTCCACCATGTCGTCTATTCCTACTTCCTCCCTCTTACCCTCTGCACCTGCCCATGCTGTACGAACTCCACTGACCGAGCCGACCGAAAGGTCTATTGATGCCAGGGTTCACGCCCTCAGCAAAGTCAGAGAGAAGCTCGAAGGAGACATCGGGTGCTTCCTGACAGGTATCTCTGATGTTACGCTCGAGGTTGCACACCTTGTACCCCCTGTCGCGAATCCAAAGAAAGAGGACGAAGCTGCCGTGGTGAGTCATCTCTCGCTGCAGCGTTTTCACCGCCGTCAGTCTCTACTAAAACTTATCGTTGTCGATGCCTATGTTCTCAGATCAACCATCTGACTACTGTGTTGGGCATCACGCGTCGCGGGCGACAAGCCTTCACCCTCGAGTCGGAGGAGAATCTGATTCAATGTAAGCCTTTCCTGCTTGTACTCACAATGGTGGTGTTTGTGTATCTGACGAACGGATCACTTGCAGTGTATCCACCGTACCACCAACACCTTGCCGTATACGGCAGCTTCGCCCTCACACTGAGCGAGGACTCGCTGCGAGCCGTCATCGAGCTGTTGAAGGCCACTAATCAGAGGTGGGAAGCGTCAACAGAGAGATACCCCGAGTTCCCGCCTTGCAGAGAAATCGGCGTGCGTGCCGCTCACGTCGTTTCTTGTTCATGGACAGCGCTCACCTGTTTGGTTTTCTTTCCGCAGTGGTCAGACCCCGCATTACTCTGTGTGAAATACGAGATGATCCTGCTCGTTCCCTCCCACTTTCTCCTGGAGGGCCAGCCTCTCGTCGCCCTCGAGAGCGACCGTCCCCGCACGTACCGTCTCTGGTCGGTCAGCGGCCGAGAACTCCGTCACTGGCAAGAGCCCGACTCCGCCCCCTATCCTCCCTTTTGCTACTCTTCTCGCAAGAGTCGAGACAAGACTGTCAACCCGTTCCTCCTGCTCATCAATGCCGAGTCGAAATTGACACATCATCGCAAGCTCTATGGCTTTTCGGGGCTGACGGACCACCAGCGCAGGCTTGTAGATCTGACGTTAGAGGCGTACGAGCTCGTGTGCTACCGCCCTCCGCTCTTTGAGGCCAAGCGAGCGGAAGGGATGTACAAGCCAGTTGATCCTAACGCTGCGACTGATCAAACGGAACGCAATGTGTATGAGGACGAGGATTATGATGAGGATGAGCATAGTGAAGACGACGGGCTTAGTCCGGAGGAGGCGCATGGTATCCTGGCAAAAATGCATGATTCGAATACTACGCTCGAGGAGAGAAAGGACCTGACGTTGGAATTTCTCTTCGGCAGAAAATGTGAGTTTTTCAAGTTCTTTCTTGCGTTCCTCGTCGGCCAGGCGTCGCTGAAGGTCGGGATTTGTCGTACAGCCCCCCGTCCTCTTCCTACTTGGCTGCCTGGTTTCGGAAACATTGAAGTTGATTGAACGAAACGGTGCGTCTCTCTTGCCCCACTCGCCCTGCCCTGAGAGAGAGGTGCAGACTCTGAGAAGAGTGGCAGTGCTGCGTTGTGAGCGCGTAGCCTTCTGCCTTTCGTGTACCACACTCCATGATGCATGATGGATGAGCGAGGGCAACGCCATCTCTGTATGCATGCCAGGTTCACTCTCTTCCAAATGAATAGCATTCATCACAGTCTACTTAACAGCACGTACGATCGCGCTTCACCCTGTCGCTTTAATTAGAGCTGCTGCAAGAACACGGCTGTATACGCTGGGATGACCAGCGGATCCGCCGAGTCGATCTTGATCGTAGTCTTCGAATAACAACAAGTTCAGCATTCCGTCCATACAAGCCAAAAAACGAACCAGACGCGTGCGTACCTGGTATTTCGCCACTCCTGCCTGCCCACCGAAGTGCCTGAGGAAGTAGTGACCCGCTGGGAGGCCAGCGAGGTGGAGCGAAACGGGGTTTGTTGGGTCTTTGTTGACGACGACGAGGGAGGCGTTGTTGCCTTGCGCGTTCGTGCCGGCGTATACTCCCAGGAGGTCTGGGTTAAACGAGGGGATGCTGACTTGAGCGCTGTGGTCGCCGAAGAACGTTCCGTATCTGTGCGTACGGATGCACTTGTCAACGAGAGTCAAGAGTGGTAGAGATCGAAAGGAAAGCGCACCCTCTGAAAAGCCAATACGCCAACCCAATAGGGCCTTTCTCATCGGGCGTCGCCCAATACGTCGCCTGATCCAGCTTGTACTTCCCGAAGATCCCCAGCATATCCACTGTCACCAACCCGCCCGTCACATCCGTATCCGCCGTACTCGAGAACTCTCCAATCGACAACTTCGTCCCGGGATAGTACTGTTCGACCAGCTTCTGCATCCGGGGGATGAGCTGTACGGCATTGGGATTGGGTTGGGAGTTGGAAGGCGCGGAAGTGCCGATCCAGGATTCGTCGATGTACGTGGGGTCCCAGAGGGAGCGGGTCATGCGGAGACGGAGAGCCTGAGCGGCGGCGTCGTTGGCGGAGGTGTCTGCGGCGTAGTAGTAGTGGATGTCGAGGAAGTCGAGGAGACGTTGGGAGGTCGTGTGGTCGTGCGCGGCAAGTTGTTGGAGGAACCAGGGGAGGAAGTCTGAGCCGTTGTGTGCGTCTTTGTCGGGTTGACCGACTTCAGATGTCCAGTCTGACAAGTGAAGGTGGTTAGGCAAAAGGAAGTCGAGATGGCTAAAGAAAGGCGTACAGAACCACCAGGCGCACGTAGAAGGTGCGGCGACCTCTACATCTGGGAAGACTTCTTTGGCCACAGAGGAGAAATTCAATACACGTTCCAAGATCTCGTCATAATTCAAGGGGCTGCAGGAAGGCAGATCAGAGAAATGCGCGATTTCTAACATTGCAGAACGTACATCGGATGCATATCCTGATGGGTATTGGAAGCAATCTCAATCTCATTGTCGACAGTGACGACTTGGGGCTTGTTTTTGAGTCCGCTCAGGTACTGCTTCGCAGCTGTGACGTTCCATGGAGCGTAGACGTGAGAGGGATCTGGAGGTGTAACCCATGAACCGTTGGCGAATTGGCCGTTACCAGCATCAGCATTGTAAGGGTCGAAACCTGCTTGATCTGTGGCCGCTCTTGTTCAGCTGTGTCGGGACAGATAGAGCAAGATAAGACATACCTGGGTATTCAGTCTTGGGGTACGAGTAAGACGTGGTATCCTTGGCAACCCAATCCAGCCTTAAACACTATCAGCTGTGGCGCACTGTAAGTCTGCATGGTCTGACTTACGCAGGGATCAACAAGATAGCCTCGGAATCCGCACCCTGGACCATTCCAAGCCAATCGTCCGCATTGTCTCCTGCTCTGTTCTCGAAATACCAATCGTTTCCCGCGTTAGTGAAATCGCCGAACGGGTTGTAGGCCGTCTCGGCGTTACCACCCTTGCGGGAGATGGTGACACCGAGGTGTTGGATGTAGTCTCCGTCTGTCGGGAAGTTGACACCGTAGACGCGGTCGTTGATTGGGAATGAGACGTGTTGGTTGATGCTAGTATGCACAGTGTCAGCACTTGGTCAAGAGAGGGTCCCGAGTCGGGTTGACGTACCTCCCGTTGGTGGACGCAGGGATGATGTAGGAGAAGGACGTGTCGGGCCCAGCCGTGATCGACAGATTTCCTGGTGCGAATCGGGATGCCAAAGTCAGGTAGGTGATAGACTTGCTCGAGATGTCGACGGTAGGCACGGTTTGGATGCTGGATACCTTGACTGCCTGGAGTTCCGTCGTCAGTCTGCTGCTTGGCATGATCAAGCAAAATTCTTACCTTGCCGTTGAGCTTGACTTGCAGAGTCGTGTAGTCGATGTCACCTTGACCAGTGACGGAGATGACGTTGGCACCGATGGGTTCAGCGCTGAGGAAGAGAGGTGGTACGACGATGCTCTGAGAGGTAACAACATGAGGTCAGCCGACGAAGACGTTTCATCGGACTTAGGATTGACTGACGTCGACGAGTATGATGTTGTCGATGTTGTACTGCGTTCACAGTGTCAACAATGGTCACACAGCACGACTGAGGATGCATACCACGGCGCCATTTCCCAACGCCTGGAAGTTGATGCGGTCCCAGGTATCATTTCCCTGCAGTGCGTCAGCTACGTGCTCATCACAACAATTACGACGATAAAACACACCAAAGGAGTGCCGGTAGGAGGCAAGGCACTGAAGTCCAGTAAGAGTGAAGTGAACGCGGTCGAATTGACAGTCGTGCTCAGAGCTGTGAGAGGAATCGTTGGAGACTGTGCGTTATCGGTAGTGCTTTGGATGTAGAACTGGATCGGGGGGTTATCTCCCTAGAAAAGAGTACATGAGCACTCAGAAGATCTCATGGAAAACTCAGACCAGCATACCGCAATGTCGAATCTCAACCCAGCGAAGCTATTAAAGGTAGTGGGGCTGTAGAGAGACAATGCCGCATACGCCGTTGAATTGACCGAGAGACTGCTGGCATCTTCCTTGATATTGATGGCGCTGTAGTCTAGAGTGGAGCCCCAAGACCAGTCTTGCCATCCGTTGCTGAGAGCGGCGTCGGCATAGATAACTTGGTCCGCGAATGCCCTCCGGGTCAAAGCGAAGAGCACGAGTGCCGCGAAACGGAACATGGTGGCTTCCGAATCCTACGAAGTGAGCGAGTCGAACATGTTGCGACCGAGAGCCCTTATATAACGCTCGAACAACGTCGGTGCAGTCGGCCACATTTCGGGCCCACCGAGGAAAATCGGTGGGAGACGGTTGCAGTCTGTTCACTTTCAAAGTCATCCTTAGAGGTCACAAATGAGCATTCGTATGGCCATCAGGGACGACAGACTGGTTCTATACTCACTGTCAGCCAACGACCGTGCCATCCAGAGCTCTTTCGCTTGACCATGTAGGCCGAGTGAGCGGTGTGCGGGTCCACGAGTGCAACTGAATGGAGGATCCTCGGTGCAACGGCTCTGTTACACCCGAATGTATCTCCAGACACAGTATGGGGAGTAGGTAGCGTGATATCACGCTGCCTTCATGAACGAGTTGCACCACGGCCATTCGTACCTTTTTCGCATTGGAGAACGTCTGTCTGTCTGATCATGAAGCTGTTGTATTAAAAGAGATACCCCTCAAAAATGATAGCCAGCTCGTAGGAAAGCTCATATCAGGCTTTTCCCTAAAACAACGAATGCCGAGAGAATGAGATTACATTGTAGGTGCAAAAATGTATGTACGCACTAATCCCCCGTCGCTTCATCACCACAGGTTGTGGACGGAAAGACAGATCCACAGAGCATCGATATCGTGCTCAACGAAGCTGGAGTATACAAGCAATACCACGCTTTTGGTCACAGATCCGAGCCCGGGCGTCGAAATCTTCCATGGGGACTGTACAGAGAACAGGCACTGGATGGATCGTAACAGGCCAGTCGCCTACTTGCGTCTTCCACTACCAGCGCCTGCTTTCTTGGCAGCGGAGCCACTTCCTGCCTTCGCATTCGCCCACACGCTCTTCTTCATCTCATCCAGCTCCTCTTGAGTCAATGGCTTCCCGCTGTCCACGCCTTCCATCCACTTCACATCCTCGCCCGAACCACCCAGGCCTTCGAACCTGCGGTTGAACCGACCCAACCGACCACTCAACTCGCTCTCGTCGCCCTCTCCAATCATACTTGATGTGTTCCACAACGGGTGATTTGTTGTGTCGCGCGTAAGACGAAAGACAGATCGAGGGGACGTGATGTACTGCGTATACGTCGCACCGTCAGCGCGTACGACGAGCTGGGGAAAGACGGGAACACAGGGGTTGGGGAGAAGTTTTGGGCGTCGTTTCCATACGTGAGTTCGGCCATATGGTGAGGAAGAAACGAATCGCGTCTGTCCAAGCTCATGCGCCTTCAGAAGCTTTCGACATGGCGAATTTCTGAGAGCACATTGCAGCGACATAACGGGACTAAGATCGAAGTCCAGTGTTATAAGTGGATGGGACTCTCTGAGAGCAAACACAAAAAGACTCACCGGAGCTGCTGTACGGCCTTGGTGCGGTGATAAAGGAGAGGCAAAGGCTAAAAGACCACTTGGAGGAGGAGCTGCAGCCTGCAAGCTGGGTAAGAAGTAAGAGGAGAGAGGCGCCCGTTGTGCTGGCGGTCAAAGCCAGCCAGAAGCGCACGCTGGTTCGCAACTGATTCGTTTCCTTGTCGTGTCACTGTCACCATGATGCTAAATGCTGTTTGTCCTCACTGATTTCACTGTGTGTTTTCTTCGCCTCCAGAACATACTCACATATCATGAAAGTGGTGGCAAGATATGTCCTTGCAAGGAGGAGTCACTCAGAGGGCGCCAGACTGTCCGTGCGTCCCTGCGTTTCTCTCTCTTTGACTTTCTTCATCTTACTACTCGCATGAAAGCATTCTCCAAATTCGTGTCATACGCGAAAAAGAGACATCTGCGCGTGCAGCTCTGCCGCAGTCCTCTCTGCTCACTCAACGAAACGGCCCTCCGAGCGACGAACTTGAGAATCCTGGCATGCTCGTTGCACGCACGCCGTATAATCCGACGACTCCATCTTGTCTCATGAAGATTCCGTTCCCAATATATTTTCCATCCTTCCAGTACAAGAGCATCTACGAACTTTCCGTCGTATGTCACCTCTGCATTCAATATGTCAGCGTCTTTTTACCACCACTTCGTCGCGAAAAAATACTCACAAACATTGCCTTCCAACCCGCCAGATCAGACGCATCCAAATACCTTGGTGGCGGAATCGTTCGGGAATTCCAAACATTGTCCGGCGCAGCAGTTGTTGATGCCTGGCTTACACCCTAGGGTACCAGATGGCAAGCACTGTGGCGCCCCATTTCCGTTCGGAGTGTAGCTGTCGCTGTTGTCGTTGTCATTATTGCTCGCCAACCACGACTTCGGTAGTTCAAATGCCCCAGAAAACTGGTCGTCGGCGACCTCTAAGCCTTTGTCAGTTGAGAAAAATGCCATGGGCGAAATCAGCCTTGAAGCCGACAGTGACAATTTAACGAGGTAGCGTACCTCTTCGATCGACGAAGGAGCTCGTAGGCATCGCAGCCGCAAAGCATGCAAATGCTAAGGCATTGACCGCGACGAAAGATATTGAGGAAGGGAATTTCATGATTGGGAGTCGACCAGCGCACTGCCGATCTCTCCACCGCGTCGAGGATTTTATAAACGATCAGCGCGCCAAGCTTATTCGCCCTTCGTGACCACGTCGCCAGGACCCCCGAATATCACCCTAAATGCCTCTTCAAAATCCCAAAAAAACGCTGTCGGGACGGAGACGGCCGAATCGGCAATTTTTGTCGGGACGGCCGTATAGGCCTCCCAGTGGCCAAAATTTGTCGGGACGCACGCCAAATTCCAATTTTTCGCCTGGGAGCTCCTACGGAGCTCTACAGACACCAAGGCAATGCTTGAGGCCATACATGAGCGAGCTTCAAGTCTGTGCTCTGAATGAGCTCGAGAGGTGAGGCCGATGGTGTAGTAAAGGGCATCTCTGCCTAGGCTCCCACAGTCAGCCTCTAGTACATACGGAAGACAGTCGTTCCTTTGTATAGAGGCTGATCAACGTTGCCTTGCGCCTTGGTGAACTCCCTCGGAGTTTGAATGCGACGTCACCGCCCACCGTTGGGTGGACTTCTTCGAAGCCTCGTCTGGCACCCGTCGGCTTCGCGTCCGGCAACCCTCGGCCCTGCGACGATTTTCAAAGTCCGGGGGAGTTCACCAAGACGCAAGGCAACCTTGACCAGCCTAATCTCTGCCGCCGGGTGCTCGCCGTCGTCCTTCTCGCCCCACTTTCGGTCGATATTCCACGGCTTTGTTGAGCCCTTCGACAGTGTAGAGCAAGTGCCTCCCGGTTTTCACAGTATCCTCACGTCCACTGCGCTGCCGGGGTGGAGGAGTGCCTGTTTCCACCTAGAGACCTCGCCACCCGGGAACCTCACTTTGTCGGGACGGCGAAGAGGCCTCCGGCCTCGGAGCTCTTGATTTGTCGGGACGTGAAGAGGCCTCCGGCCAAAAAATGATCGATTTTGTCGGGATCGCGAAGAGGCATCTAGGGGGATTTTCGGGGGTCCTACGTCGCCTTGTTCCAGATCCCAGGATCCCATCACTGCCTCTCTGTCGCTTCCTCCACATCAATCTTTCTGCTTGCTTTCTGCAGGTTCGAGTCTGTCCAGGGTCAAGATCAGGGTCAGGGCTTTGACTGTACATATACGGATTCCGGAATCCTCGGGCTTCGTCGATTGCGACGATCACGCAGTGTGCAGATGGCAGAATGTGACGAGGAGCATAAGCTGAAGTACTCGAAAGAAGTCATTTCTTCAGGCGTAACTACTACGAGCTTAAGCTGAGGGCTCTCATTGTAGTATACACAAAGGCTGTACTTGAATTTTTTCCGTCTTCCAAAGGTATTTTTCCGTGCTCAATTCCAATCAGCGTAAAGAGTACCAGACTCGGATCCACTTCTAGCTTCTGATATCAACCATCAGCTTCGAAGATCTCAGATGGCTGTAAAGCTCTGTGAAAATATTGACACAGGTCCATTACGTAGATAGCAAAAGAGCATCCACGGAGTCGTGATTCGACAGATCAACCCAAGATCAACCTATAGCTGTACAGACTGTATGGATGTATCTGCAAACCAACAGTTTAGGGCACTGTCCACAGCTTTCGTCTTATGATGACTACTCACCGGCCTTGCCTATCTTTCAAAAACAGGCGAATACCACAGATTTGGGTGACACAGTGAGATTGACACACGACGTCCCTGGGCAGCAGTCATGCCCGCCTGCCAAGCACCCTACGGCACCCCGCGGGAGGCACTGATTATTGGCGGGTACCGGTCCATGGTGCAGCTGATCGTCGAGCGTGTCTTTGAGGAGGGAAAGTCAGATAATTAGTCTTGGAGATCAAGATGCCAAGGGGACACGTACCACTGCGTTCAACGGCGCTAGCAATGCCCGTAGGTGTAGCGACCACAGGAGAGAGGGCGACGAGAGCGACGAAAGCTGCTGTGAACACGAATCTCATGACTGTACGGCGGGGAGCGTTTGAACTGCTGGGCAGTGTGGTTGAGTCGATGCTGAGTGAATCTTATATCCCTCCTTGACTGGCGTGTCACGAGTTATGCCATCCATCGCCCTGCTGTTTGAGCATCTTCATTCAAAAGTGCTTCGCAAGACAGGCAGGGTAGTTGAACTCGCGCATAAGTAGCAATAACTAGAACCCAAAAGTATGTCATCAGTAGGGGGTGCATGAAAGCAGGAATTTACTTACGAACTTCGACACCACGAGAGACTTCGCTGACTTCGATAGTACGAGCCATCTCACGTTGGATGCTTCGCAGCAAGTTTGCGGGATACTCTGTATCCCTCACAACTAGTCACGTGCATTGTGGCAGACGTTCCAGAGAAAGGATTTCGACCCAAGTCGTAAACTTCCAGTTCGAGTGGCCCGTCAAAGTCTGGCCTTATCTGCTGCTGGACAAATACGTTAGATCATGACATGAGCGCGCAGGAACGGACGGGGCACTGCTCAAGCTTCTCGTGATAAGTAGTTCCCTACATCAGCAACAGCAGCATTCAGATGCGCCGCCGGGAGTGGTGACATGGCCAGTGTTTGAAGTGAGAAGATCGCCTCGACGACAAGGCTGATAAATCCCGGCATGGTGGAAGATCGGTCACAGAAGTGACGAGAACGCGGGTCGTCCGTGCGAAGGCAGGTTGGGAGCGTTCGTAGATTTGTAAGTGAGACAGGCTTGAAGGTGGCAAGGCGGAATATCACTGTCAGGTAGTTTGGCCTCGACTGAGAACAGACTGCACAAGTCTATGCGTAGGTTATAGGCAGACCGCATGGATGAAATCAAGCTGGGCCTCCAAAGGTGCGGCCATCATAGTTTGCTGCGCCGTGAGGTGACGTATCATAGACGCAAGAAGCATGATATCTATACCTGTGCACTCACTCTATGCACACGATTACCTACTTGAACAGCTGTGCTAGCTCGGGCTTCCTAAACATTTCCCGAAGATCGCCGACCAACGCCTCTGGCTGTTCATAAGCCGCGAAGTGTCCTCCAGCTGGATGCTCGGATTCATAAACCACATTCCCAGTGGTACGCATCCAGCTATAATACGCATGAGACATGTCAGACATCATCCGTGAAAGGAAAATAAGTAAAAGGAGCTCGACATACAGCCTCGGTGTGTAGAGTATCTCTTTTGGGAAGTATGATACTCCGAGTGGAACGGCAGTCCACGGCGGCGTGGATGTTGCTGCGAAGTTGAAGTATTCGTAATAGAGTCT
>RWJN01000052.1:34864-52029 GCA_004332605.1 Steccherinum ochraceum
TGAATGGCCATGTAGCCATTGCTTTTGACGTCCCAAACCTGATTTCGCTCCAGCCCCTTGACGTCTTCTGGGCTGAAGGGGGTCAACAGCGACTGCATGTAGAGGAGAGGAAAGTCGCGGAAGGTAGGAGGGCGTCCTCTGCAGGAGAAATATCAACGCTCCGGTGGTGGGTGTGGGAGAGGCCGCAGACAGCACTTACAGAGGTAAGTTAGTATGCCACGCTTTGACGTGCTTCGGCCCGTATAAGTGAGCCGCTGTGTGACATATCTGTGGACCCGCATACTTATCAGTATCGCTGCATTGCACGACTCGCCAGACGAGACTGACGATGTGGCCCCAATCACCGCCTTGAACGACTAAGATATTGATTTGTATCAATCATTTCAATGACGGGATCTGTAACCACGTACTGTATTCCTTGTATCCCAGAGCTAACATGAGCTTATGTCCAACCTGATGAATTGGCGAATGAGCGTCGGCCGCGTTTTCGGTCCCAGAAATTGATAGTAGCTTACCTCGGCATACTGCACAACACTGAAACCTATTTTCTTAGAGCCTTCAGAAAATCCGTATCCAGGAAGACTCAATGCCACAACATGAAAACTGGGGTGTTCGCCGGTAGACGTCAAAAGAGGCAGAATTTTGGACGCTTCGAGGAAATGGCCAGGCCCTAGCATCGAATACGTGTCAGTACATACGAGTAAACAATGACACAAACTCACATCCGTGGACAAACAATAACGGTATCGCATCCTTCGCTTCGCTCTTGACATGGACGTAGTGAATGTTCAGCGTACCGAATCGGTCCACATCAATATCCCGAGTGAACTGAGGCAGCTTGTTTATCTTGGCCTCAGCAGCTCTCCAGTCGAACCCATTTTTCCACCTCTCCGCTAGCCTACGCACATCTGCCAATGGCGCACCGTAATCCCATCCAGCCTCCTCCAGTTCGTCCGGGAAGCGGGCTAGATCGAGCTTCTTGTGCAATAATTCGAGTTCGCTCTCTGAGATTGAGAGCTTGAAAGGGTGCTCTTCGTGAGCCATGTTTGACGGTGGATGCGTTGGAGTGCGGGCTCAATAGGAGACATTTCGCGTGCTTCTATATGTGATACGCATATGAGTCCTTGAGTCGGAGAACCGGTGCTGTATGCTCACGCGAAGTCATGACTCACACTGTTACTAGGTCGTTAATGTGGTCACGTTATTGCTGCCTCATCGAGTTCCGTCGACACATCGTCTCTCTTGTACGTGTTTGAGGAAAAGAAGCCCATGTTTGAGAAACTCGACGCCACCCGAAAATAATGGAAAGCTGCTTATAAGGTGATATTAGATGACGTATGCTGCCAGAACAAGTAGGGACGTGTGAGTCAGGACCAAATGACCGGGACACCGCAGTGACAGCACTTTGATCACAGTCGACTCGCAGTACATAAACGGCCTGGGTTCCCATGCCGCGACAAACACGATGCGAAGAACCTAGACATTCGACTCGGGGCTACACACTTACTTCACACGATTGCCTACTTGAACAGCTTTGCTAAGTCCGGTTTCCCAAACATTTCTCTGAGATCGCCGACCAACGCCTCTGGCTGTTCATAAGCCGCAAAGTGTCCTCCGACAGTATGTTCGGATTCGTAAACCACATTGCCAACAGTACGCATCCAACTGTAGCACAAATCATCGTCAGAGAACGTTGATCAAGATAGGATATGAGAAATGTCTGACGCACAGTCTTGGA
Organism: Steccherinum ochraceum; assembly: GCA_004332605.1. Classification (NCBI taxonomy): domain Eukaryota; kingdom Fungi; phylum Basidiomycota; class Agaricomycetes; order Polyporales; family Steccherinaceae; genus Steccherinum; species Steccherinum ochraceum. The sequence goes on from RWJN01000052.1 coordinate 36,603, forward strand.
GTATAGAGGATCTCTTTAGGAAAGTACGATATTCCGAGTGGTATCCCAGTCCACGGAGGTGTAGACGCTGCTACAAAATTGAAGTATTCGTAGTAGATTCTTGCAGCGGCGGTAGGGCCAGCACGTGAGAACCAGTACAAGGAGACCCAGGTCAAAACTGAATGCGCTTAGATGATGCTCCGGCAATACAAAAGTAACAGACAAACCTTCATCGTCTTCCCAAGGATAGCTATCGGTCCACGATACCAGCTTCTCGTAGATCCACGCCAGGAGACCAACAGGTGAATCTGCTTGCGAGTAGCCAACTGTTTGCGGCTTAGACTGCTGGATATACATGTAGCCCTTGTATTTGAAGTCCCAGAGTCGGTTTCGCTCCAAGCCCTTGACGTCTTGTGCGCTGAACGGAGTCAACAATGATCGCAGGTAGAGGAGAGGAGAGTCGCGAAAGGTAGGAGGGCGCCCTCTGTAAGAGTGACGTCAATACTAGGAGGTGTACCTTCACGAAGCAACACTGACATAGGCAAGTTTGTATACCACGCTTTTACGTGCTTCGGCCCATACAAATGAGCTAAATTGCGACATATCTGTAATGGAGCACATCAGCTAGGGTGGATTGTGAGATATACGAGACCAGACTCACGATGTTGCCCCAATCACCACCTTGAACGGCTGAAAGAAAATAACCACGATCAACACTTGTCACTCATATGATCTTTGCCTCGCTACGCACCATATGTATTGTATCCCAGAGCCAACATAAGCTTGTGTCCTACCTGATACAGTGGTGGATAAATTTGCGCCGTACTTCGAGCAGTGAGCTCAGTCACGTACCTCGGCGTACTGCGCGATACGAAACCCGGTCTTCTGAGCCCCCTCAGAGAATCCAAAGCCAGGAAGACTGAGCGCTACAACATGGAAGCTAGGATGTTCTCCAGTAGAAGTCAAAAGAGGAAGAATCTTCGACACCTCCAGAAAACTTCCAGGCCCTGGCATTGGATGCGTGTCAGTCGTAGGCATGCATTGGCTGGGCACGACCACTCACATCCGTGGACAAACAACAGCGGAATCGCATCCGTCGCTTCGCTCTTGACATGGACATAGTGAATGTTCAGCGTACCGAATCGGTCGACATCGATATCTCGAGTGAATTGAGGCAGCTTGTTCAGCTTGGTCTCAGCCGCCCTCCAGTCGAAGCCGTCCTTCCACCTCTCCACCAACCTACGAACATCCGCCAACGGTGCGCCGTATTCCCATCCAGACTCCTCGAGTTCGTCAGGAAAGCGGGCTAGATCGAGTTTCTTGCGCAGCAACTCAAGCTCAGAGTCTGGAACGGAGATGTTGAACGTTTGCTGTTCATGAGCCATGGCTATCTCTTGGGGACGGTCGAAGTGTGGGAGCTGTAGGATGTTATAGGAGACATTGAATGTGCTTCTTTATATGATAGGGACCTAGCTGTTGAGTCAGAAAGCCGGGGATATGTACTCACGTCCGAATCCGACTCACCATTCCTACGCTGCGCGTACGATCACGTCATCGCTACTGTCCCAAGTGCCAAGTGACGCATAACCCGCCGTCCGTCTTGTAGGTGTTTGAGGATAAGGAGCCTATGTTTACGAGAGTAGACGATGACAAAAGCAGAAAAGAGAGAGCGGGCTGCGGCTGTAGTCCTGAAGAGGTTCGGTGATGACCGGGCCGCTGTTTACCGGTGCAACAATGCGAAGTTCGAAGTTTTTGTTTGGACGGTTTGGTGAGTGGATGGTCTTCGGTGAGTGGATGGTCTTGGGTGAGTGGATGGTCTTCGGAAAGCAATTGCGCGAGCAGAGCAAACGCTTACTTGGTCTAGCTGCGGTCTAACTGAGTTACTGGGCTGTGTCAATACGCTCACCGCCGTCCGACAGACATATATTCAGGGCGCAAGATGGACTCGTAATACCGAATGTACCGCGCTCAAGTTCTGGAGCTTTCAGCCATGACGCGTGCTTTCAAAGGACAGCACCGTGGTAACGTCAACAGAATACATGATATTTGTTCAAAACCTCTTTGGCACCAGTAGCTATCACCGCTGCGGTCATTGAGAGAGCTGTACTCTTAAGAACTTAACATCCGGCCCTTGCTCTTCCATCCATTGGTACCCCAGTTTCCGTCACGAATCCCACTATACGAACAAGTACTCACTAAAAATATTACCTGCTGTCAGACGTACACATGCTGTGAAAATAAACGGAGCTTACGGAAAGGAGGATCACATTGTCCAGCTCGTACTGAAAGACTATGTCAGAAAGAGCGTCTCCATTTCGAGAGACCGTGAAACTCACGTTGACGGTTTGGTCGCCGTATGTCTGGATAGTAATCGTATCCCAAGGACCGGCAGGCTGTGGAGGAGGTGAGCGGTATGTTGAAGGTCGACATTCAGATCCGGCTCGTACCAATTCAATCGAGGCGAAATCTATCTGAACCGTCGAGAACGCGCCGGGATTTATCTCGTCGCTGAGATCAACGTTGTTGGAATTCAAAGGATTCTTCGTGCTTTGAAGGAAAGCATGAAGGTTCGTGCTGGGGTCTCCCTAGTAATGACCGAGTTCAGTGATCGATCTTCGCAGAACAGGGACAACGACACACCTTCACGTCAAATTGCACCCCAGAGAACGAGGTCAAAGCAACTGCGGGATTCTTGAGAGCGAAAGTGCCATAAGGCCCTGTTTGAACCTTGATGGTGTCGCCTGTGTAGCTGGCTTGGGTGTCGTAGGATGCGTCTGACCAGCCACTGAGAAGTTGACGGTTGTTGTAGATGGCCTGGTTGGCGACGGCCAGAGAAGCAGCAGCGAGGAGGATGAGAGCTCGAAGAGCCATGTCTACCGCTTCAGCAGTGCGAAGCACAAGCGAAGAAGTTCGATCTTGTAGAACAAAATGATCCATGTTTTATACACATGTTTGTGAGCTTGTTATGGCTGAACTTCGGACAGTGATCAGCGGAGTTGATCCCGAAGGTGGTCTGCGAGAAGAGTCAAAGAAGGAGGGAGTTCGGAAGATGGTTTGCTTGGCAAGGAACGAACCTGTCTTGTGAACTCGTCATTTGTCTATACGAAGACGACGATATACACACCGAGTGGCCATGTTTACTCACGTTCTTCTGCATTGCTTTCCGAGACGCAGGCGCCTCGTGATGGCCATGAAGAGAGTCTACTGATGGCATTTTGACCTGGGTCACCGGTCAGAAGTTGCGAGCAGCAGCCGACCGCACATTTTGCCGTAAACCAGGGTACCGGAGACATTGTAGTTCTGACACGCAATCGCGTCATCGTGAGGCTGTAGTATGGCACTCATGGTTCGCGTAAGAAGAAAACAGTATCTCGTTGTCATCATAGACTATAAGTACACTTGTGTGCGAAATAAGCCAGTACCTGTAAGTTGCCGACGTTCAGCTCAGTTTGAAAGCTAAAAGCTTGAAAGAAGACATTCGACTTACATATATACAAATACATTCGAAGGTCGTAGCATGTACATCTTCAAGCCTCGATCCCTTCATCGAAACGGCCGTGTGCGAGTGGATAGCTGAGATTCAGTCTCTGCCATGACATCAAAGGCACGTTCACCATCGAGCCTCTTATATCCACCCTCAAGGTTGTTGCCCGTCGCGTCTGGGATGCGCTGAAAAACTGCGTCGGAATGTTCGCCATGGGGAAAACGAAGGATTGCGAGCTCGAGTTCGGGAGAACGGAACATCTCCGCAGCATACGCCTCCACATCCAGACCATGTAGCCCAGTCAAGGCGGCTTCGCGGTTCGAGCAAAACTTGACGTCGACCAGACGCGGACGCAAGCTTTGCACGTCCTTGACAAACCCCGACTGTTTAAACAAGCACGTCAGTACTTTGAATTAGAATTAGGATGTACTAGTCACTCGCCATTATCTCTACCATGTCGGGATCACATTGGATGGCCATGAACGTCATATGCAGATTTGGGACTTGGACCTCTGGGAACACGTCAAGGTAGGATTGCATACCGTGCCTACGACCGGGCCCACAGAGCCAGAAAGCTAACTCCAGCGATTCAGGTGTGAGCTCTTGGAGGGAAGACCGGAGGTGCTCCACTCCGCGCTCGTTCTTGACCACTGCGCCTTCCCATAGCTGGATGGCAGAAGCCATGTTCGGCATGGAGTATGCACGAGAGGCAGGACAAACGAGGCGCTTCAAAGAAGGCCAAGCAACAGGTGGCCTTCGACCGTCGTCCCCAAGTACCGGAACGAAACGCTGATGCATGGCTTCTGCCTTGGCCGGGTCCATGTCACAATGATCCAAGTGTGGACCCCATTTGAAGACCTCGAGGTTGGGGAAGGCTGCAGCGAAAACAGGGAAATCCATGTCCTGAATGTCATGGTCCTGGGAGGCGTAAACTTCAAGGGTGTGGATGTGCTCGAATCGGTTGGTAGGGCTGCTGAGGATACCGAGAATGCGAGGAAAGTAGATGGTGAGATTCGTGAGGGTGCTTCGGAAGTTCCAAACAATGAGAAGAGGGTCTGTAAGAGGGTTCTCTTGAATGTTTAGATCGTAACGGAGCGCAACAGAGGTGAGGGGGAAGCGCATTTGCATCAAAGGCTGCTCCGCGTCGTGCCTGGAATTGATTTCACCAAAGTCGACCACCTTGAGTTTCTTCAGAGAAAGAAGCGCACTTGCCAGCGCTTCAAATGAGAAGACGACTTCGGCTCGAGGTACGTGAAGGGTGTGAAGGTTGGTGCATTGGCGGAGAGTGGTAGCCAATAGAAGGATCCTATCTGGATACCAAAAGAAGCCGTGCCTTTCTCTCCTGAGCATGTCATCGTCGAGCTCGAGGTGGCGTACGTAGCTGCCCCGCAAGGCATCTCCGACAACGAAGTTGCAAAATGATAACAGCTGATCGGGCTCGGCAAAACTGAACGAGAGTTCTCCACCAAGAACAACGCGAATGCCGTGCTGGTACAGCGTACGACAAGTCACCAGAAGACAGAACTGTTCGCTCGTTTGGTCCAGCTGTGGCAAAATGTGGAGGAGGACATCCCATGGTAATTTCTGCCCCACGAGCGCGGGGAACATGGTGCGCCTAGTATACCAGCAGAGTATCAGCGGCCTGTACACGCAGAAAGTTGAGGATTGCTCGACTAAGTGACGCACCCTGTGGCATGGCTTTCACCGCCACTCACAGTGTTGGCATTGGAAGACATCTGCAATGGGTAAAAGGGAAACAAAGTGCTGGTGTCGGGTGGGGAGCGAGCGAGCGACTTTGAAAGGAGGTACGTCGTGCACAGTGGTAGGGGGAGACTTGAGGGGTATAAACAGCGTCGACCAAAGACGAAAGCGCTTTTGAACCTTTCAAGGAGCTACTTTCCATCATTTTGTGCCACTGAGATTCGCCTCGAGGTCGGAATGTATCCCCGCAATATCATCACGTCGTGTTGCTCCCGGCTAATCCAGGGAGTGGCACAAAGGCATTGACTGAAAGTAGTTCCGGACGCTGTTGTACGATCGATGTTCGGCTTGATAGATGGCGACTTTGACTCTCTGAAGAAGTCAGAAAGAAGCAACATAACATCGAATGGAATGCGCTCACAGGAAAGTCGCATACCAGCAGTACGAGTGTTAGCCATACCCAGTGCCCACTCTTCTACGTCCCAGCCTACATCAATCAAGAGAACATAGAAATCGTGATGCGAATAGTAGTACTAGTAGGCCGTCAGCGACGTCGAGTGAATGCAGCCTGAGGATCCGAGTATTGGAGTAAGCTTGAGCTTGAAGCTTCCCAGTGAAAACGCGCTCTATGCCCAGCCACGCGGAGCTCGGTCCATCTCACCAGAACGCCCGCGTCTCGTCCAGTCTCTCACCATCTACCAGGTGGCGGCGAAGTGGCGCAGTCTTCTCGCCTTCTTTTTCTACCCCGACTTCCTGCTCGCCGTCGATCCTCTCCGTCTTCTCCCTTTCGGTGCTCCGGACGGCCTTCCCGCAGACGCAATGATGTCATGCTCGACATTTCTTCCCGCTGCTCACCAACTCCGCCCGACTGCTCTGGCGGAAAACATATAAGGTCGCGGCGACCTTGACTTCCTCAAAACACGTCTCTTTCCTCTCCCCCACCTCCTCTGCGCCACCACCGCCTCTCACTCTTGTCCCACCTCTCCCACCGCGTCCTCCGTCACACGGTCGCGCCCCAATCGGCCCGCCAGTGTTCTCCCAAGAATAGCACATCTGCCTCACGGATGCTGGACCGGTCGTCTGGAGAGGTTTTGGACAGGCAGTATGATTGCAGACGGTACGAGAATCTCGGCCTTCGGTGAGTGACAGTGATTCGTGAATGTGCAACCCGAACTGATCATTGATATGTATCGCGTGTAGTAGAGCTACGTTTGCTGGTGAGTCTATCGCGCTCAAATATAAACATGTGCTCATCGTACATGTTCAGAAATCCGGCGGGTAGATTGCACGTGTTCTCGACGGTGCGGGACGTAGGTACGTACGTATACGCCTTTTGCTTCCTTCGACCTGACATCCCTCGCTAAGACGTTCACAGGATGCGCCGCTGGGATTTTGAACGGTGAGTTCAGAAGTAAATGTTCGTACGCATATACTCATAGTTCCTTCACAGTTCGACGCCGCAAACAGCCAGGGAGCAAAACGCGTTCAAATTCGGTGATTGTCAGGGCGGACGAGGGGCGGGCGCGTCGGGAGGACCCCAGAACCGCGTAGAAACCCATTTGTATTAGCCACGCTATAAATACGTACTAGTACCTACGTCCATCTCTGCCAGGCGCCGGAGCGAGATACACGTAGCTGGGAGTGGCTGGGCATAGAGCGTGTTTTCACTGGTACTCAAGTCTCAGCAGTCCATCGTCATTCACGCGCGGCGCGCCTGGATACCCCACGCATCCGGATACAACAACAAAAATGCATGATGATCTGAGACATACATTGGGAACACAATACGATAAGTAAAACCACTACAAAAAGAGCTTATCCCGCCGCCACAGAGACACGCACCAATCTATCCAACTCTGTATTCTCATCCGTGTCGCATAGCAGAAGCGTATTGGAACCAAACACAACCAAACGAATTAACGTCATCTGCTTAAGGGGGTAGTGATAGTGATGATAAGGTGCACTTGAGATCGACGTTATCAAGCGCTCGCCCATGTCTTTCATCAAAGTAGACTTGACTTGAACACGATTGACAAGTTGCCTGCCGCCTTCACTAGAACTCTCCATCCTTTTCAACACTCCCATCACCACTTCCGCTTTCTCCGTCAATGTGATGTGCGTCTTCGACGGCCGTTGGCCGCTCGTTTGCACTGGAGGGCAATCATTCCGGGTCATGCACGGTGTATTCACGAAAGAACGGTGTTCTCTGGGATAAGTACAACAATTGTTCATGAAGTTGACAAGGTACGTGCATTGTCTTCTGTTATACTCAAATGCTTTGAACTCACCGTTCGGTTGCAGTTGTCGTAGTTTTCTACCTGTCCATGATTCATCCGCCCAATGCCCATCCCCGCGCTTCCCCACAAATTTTGCCTCATGATCTCCCGAGCGATACCCTCATCGTACGCGCAGAGACCTTGTGGGCATGTCCACCATCTTTCATCTCCGTCATTGGTGTACCTTGTTCACAACGCAACCTCGTCTGCTCCCGGCCTGGGGTGGGATTTTTCGCGCGATGCGACAACGCTGAAGCGGGGCCGCTCTTTGCAGCGTGGGTGGCTGAAGACGAGTACGTGATTGAGTTCACAAAGTTTGGCACGGAGAGGACTGACGGTTCTTGTGCAGAGTTCGATGTTGCGTTTGAGCGAGTTTTACCGCCTGCAGTGCGGAGATGGTGTTTCTCAAAGTCGTCTCACAGTCGTCCTGAGGTCCCTACCACAAATGCATATACTATTGTCGGTCTGCTATGCGGCGCAGGTCCTCTCCACTTCTCACCCCGCATGACATTTTCAACGGTGTCGTACCACCGGCGTTCTTGGTCGTGATTCAGTACACCCCTCACCCCACTTCTGGCCATGATCCATCCAGCCGTTGGGCGTGCGTTGTTGGTGTTGCAAGTCCGGACAGACTAGAATCATGGCGGTTTTGGGCTAAAGATGGATGTCATAATTCCGGGGCGATATCGATACTGTTCGACTCAGAATGGACGGGCAAGTTCGCGCTTTGTGTCTGTTTTCAGGTAGGTCAACGTCACGCAGCTGCATTCAGGAATCGTGTTGCCGCCTGCCGGCCCTCTAAAACAAGTCGCAGAATATGTATGATGGACTTGTTTTTGAGGAGGGAATCGGCATGGCACAATCGACGTACAGGTCGGCTTGCCAGATGATGGACTTGTTGATGATGGACTTGTTGATGTGCAGTAAGTACGTAGTAAGTACCGAAAATATATATCACATGATGCTATCAACATGAGATCGTCATTCAAGCACTCGCCGAACGTTGACGTTGGCTCTGGCCAGTGAGCATGATATCTATCTACAGTCAGGTTATAGTCGGAGCATGAGGAGTCAGCCGATGAGCTCGAGGCAACCGAAAAAAGAAGTCATAGAATAGAGCAGAGTGGAGGAGTTGTTCACCGTAACTTCGTTGCAGCCGAGGCTCAGAAGGAGGCCTCCGAATTAGTCGAACCCTTCCTCCAAAGTGCGATCGTCGCCAGGGCTCTCTCTTCCACGAATAGTGGGACTTCCCCGTCCGTCTCGAGCTTCAAGACGCTCGAATCTTTGCTCCAGTTCTTGCAGCCAGTTCTCGAACCTCAAATCCAATGCTTGGACCTCTCTTGCTAGGTGTGCGATCCGGTCATTAGAAACTATGACTTGGCCATCTGCACTGGGGGAACCTTGATCCGTGCTGTCGAGTCTGATAAGGGCGTGAACAAAAAGATGTTGGCGCATCCTATCGTCATGTGTGAGCGGGGATGCTGGTCTAGGACATCTGCTACATTGAAAGGAGTCGTCTGTGTCACGATCTTCTCAGCACACTACTGGCTCAGCTGCAACCGAACTGCACTCACAAGGCTTGTATCCGTAATATAGGTCACTCAGAGGGCAAAACGCCCTCTGACAGATTCGGCAGCGAAGCCTTCGGGATTTCTCACAGACGATGCACAAAAAGAACGCTATCAATAAAATCATTAGTCTGAATGCAAATTGTCGAAGAGCTATCGGTCACCTTGCTCGCTGCATTCGACACATAACCATGCTGGTGGAACATATTCACAGACGGAGCATTTGTTGACTATAGCACCAGATCGACGACGGGGGTCCATGTTTGCCCGTATGTGATCCTGCGAGATCCTCGCTTCTGTGGCCTGCTGGAATACAGTGGGTAGATCCACCCAAGGAACCTCAACCGATAGTCTCAGAGCTGTATGGTGGGCGACGTGAGGGGGAAGAGTTGTTCCCATAATGCTGTGCTCGGGACGAAGTACGTGATTGATGTTCTGTCCGAAACATTCCTCGGAGCAGAAATTGAGGGTGTCCCAGATAAGTTCTGGATGCATTTGAAAGCCAGTGCAGTCCATGCACATGAACCGGGTCGCAAATGTGCCTGGCGATCTGCAGGAGGCACAGGTAACAAAGGTGAGAAGGTTCATCAGTGCTCCAACCACGCACATCTAGCTATGCCGCGTACTGGTGTTGCACAGTTGGAGTGCCCTTGGAGTCACCAGAGAGCTCCGCTGTGTATCGTAGGACAACTTCCCGAGGTAAGGCATCAGGATCGATGACGAGGTCTTCTCTGGGAAGAGAAGTCAAACTATTTTCTCTTTCTGTATGATTCTTGACTTCCGAATGGCGAAGTCGGTCCTTGGACCACAGACTCTTCTGGTTGTACACGTAGTAAAACTTGACCACGAAAAGAAAAATCAGCGAGAAGTGATGAGCAAAGTAGTGAGAAGCGTACCAGTCCGGAGGATATACCTTGAAAATGTTGGATTAGATCCAGATCGCGATGTTGAAATGATGCTGAAGATGTCGAATGAGACAGCCAGCTCGCAGCGATCGTGTGCTGAAAACACAAACCAGCGAGATCGTTCGCTCTATCTTGCACCGCCTTGTGTATCGTCCGCAGACTCATCCTGGCTTCACGTAACTGATAGATTGAGATTGCTTCGTGCTGTCCCTTTTGTAGCAGTCGGAAATGGTGACGGAGTAGGATCAAAATCACTGTAAGGATTTTCTGTTCGAGAGTCGGAAGTCTGTTTGATTCTCTCAAGGTTTGAGTGTCATCGGAAGTACATACCTCTTCTATGCGTTCTGAACCAGCAACAATGTGCACAGTGTCGACGGCATCGAGGGTGTACTCGAGCTGCCTCAGCATGTCGTTGACTTGAGCTTCTTCAAAGCGGATGTACGGTGCAAATTTGTTGTACTCCTCCTCCGATGAGGGTGTTACCTCCGATAGGCCCAAAGTGATCTCAGGTATCAAGAGCCGGAGAAGGGCCACGTAGTGTCCAACAGCGATCCGGTTTTGGGGAAGAATGTACGGGATCATAGCGTACATCTTGTCCATAATGTCGTGGATTTGCCGTTTACGATCAAGGGAAGCAAGTTTCCATCCTGTAACATTCATTTATGAGTCTCACTTCGTAGTACTTGGTTCTTGAAATGGACTCACCTGCAGCCCAGTAAGCGATCCAATGTGGAAGGCTAGAAAACGAGTTGTGGCTATATTAGCGTGATATCTCGATGTACTCTCAAAACGCTTTCGAACCTCCATTTGAGATCGGTATTCGTCGGGCACGCGTCAGTGAACCTGTTCAGCTCTCCTATACTCAGATATCCCGAAGAGTCAATGTCCAAAGCCTCTTCAATCGACCGTAACCGGCGCATGTCAACATACTTCACCACCCATACATCCGACGAGCTGAGCACGTGTTTGCCATTGTGCGTCTCACGTAGGTAGTCGCGGAGGGTTGTCACAAATCTGCTAGTCTTGACATTTCGCTTCCAAGCCTGACTCGAAAGTGAGGACAGAATTGTGAGCTATTTCACGTTAGCAAAGATAATCAAATTAGCTCACCATGTCTTTCCACAGCTCTCTCAGCATCTGGGAAAGTCGTGTTGAATCACCCATTCAAGTGAGTGGAGAGAAATACAAAACACACCGCGTCGTGAATTAAGTCATGCGGCCCCATTCCTAGTCGCTCACCCAAGTCTTCTAGCCGACTTCTGATGGTTTCCAGCTCGGAATCGAGCTGCGATGAGCGGACACTGAATTTGCGTTGGAATGCATCTGCAGTGTCCTTCACAGCAGCATCCGGCTCTGGGGCATCCACGCTGTCCCTAGTTGCCTTGCGTTGAAACGCCTGCGTTAGCCGATTTTGCAGCTCTGGAGTTCTTGATAAGTCCCGGAGTTGACTGAAGCGAGTATGTGAGTCATCGTCATATATACAAATGTTCGTTCAGATCGGTACTGACTTCTCGATGGACATCACAGTTGCCGATGTCTCGAGTATAACAGCGTCTATAAGCTCCTTTTGTCGGATCGAGAGCTGATCCAGTACACTCGACAACTTCGCTTTCCATGACATTGCTTTCGCCCATCGTTTCCAGCTTGATATTTTGATAAAGGCATCATGCACTTTTGCGCATTCTTTGATATCATTTGCCACAGAAACGCAAACTCTCGCCAGCCTGCTCTCACGGCTATATGTGCCTTTTTCATTGTGCTTCAGACTAGTGGAAAGGGATGAGATGCACGACCTAGCGAATGCAAGGACTGTAGGTGAGAACTCACTACGTCAAAACATCCATTGTATCTTTCATTTGACAATAAACAGCCACGACGGTGAGATCATTGTTTTTGTGCGCAAGATACAGCTCGAGTGCCACTTTGAATGCCACGACAGCCACTGCAGAGGACATGTGTGAGATGACAATCATCGTAGTTGGCTACCTCATTCGTTGCACCTGCTCACCTGAGATGACCGGATGAATTTTGGTAAGATCAACAAGGACGCTCGATAGGAACGGGAGCTGGTCGGTCAACGTCGTTTGCATGGCGTCCAACGAAGAATCTGGAATCTCTGCGAGAGCCTTCCCAAGTATCTCTTCAGGATATTGGAGGTCTTCCGACACTTCGATGGTATCTTGTCTGCCATAGGACGGATCAGAGTCCTCACTCCCAGCATGCGCTGGAATATCGTGCTGTGCAGAAGGAAACATCAGTGAATACGAATAGAACTCTCAGGGGATTGACTGAGATACGCACCAACTCTGAATGAGATTTTCGCGCCGACTCTGGGCGAGCTCTATTCAACTATCGAAGAGCGCGGTCATTAGATATCCTATGCTTCAGCTTCAGCGCCGGCACCACTCCACTCACTGGCGGTAAAGGCCCCGTCAAGGGCCCCGTTGTGTAATCATTGTAATACGGCAAGCCTGGGCCTCGAATGTCTTGCGGTGCGACTATTTCAAACCTGGGAACTGCGGGCCGGTCTGGGGGCCATGCCGGGTAGCTGCTACTAGTATAATAGTCAGAGGAAAGGGCACCCTGCGGATAGCTCATCGGTTAGAGTGGAAAGGGAGGAGAGTGACAAGAGATGATTGAACCCTCCGCGGTCTCTGCTTGACGTGATGCGAGTTGAGGAGGAGATAACGAGATGCAAGGGAGCAAAGTAGCACAAGTCGAACAATTAAGTCACTTTATACAGAAGCTGGACGCATGGAAGAGCATTGACGTGTCGAAGAAGACTGTAGACTGTGAAGTTCACGTAGGTGCCATGTCCATATGACCGCTTTCCCCAAACAGGACTCCTTGGACCAGTCAGCTGAGTTAGTGACCGGGCCTCTGTTCCTATAAGCTGACATCTGTATCAGGACTGATTATGCATAATGCAGCATGGCGAAGGTTTTCCCTCTGATCTGGGTGTTCCGTGACTACGAATAGCAACGGTGATGAACTCTGGGGCGTCATGAAGAAGATCGGTGAACTTACGGGGACACCGCATCATGTTAACGTTTACGGCCGACTTCGTTGACCGTTGTTGTTGGATGAGCATGTAGATAAGCTTGACAGTAATACCAGAAGCAGCAGTGTGCGGGGAGTTTTGTGGATTCCTAGAAAGAAGGTGTAACTATGTACCAGGAACTTGAAGCACAAAAAGCGGTCAACTCAGCTTCTTTTCGACATTCTAAGAGTTCGGGCTTAAGTAGGAGAAATTTTCGGCGGAGGGAAAGCCACCGTGAAGACGTGCTTTCCTTCGTCCAGTACGCACCTGGCCTGTGGCCTCAACGCGGCCTCGGTTCAGATATCGCCCGTATGGGGTGAGGGACAAATGTTGAGTCTGTTGCGCTTGCCATGAATAACGATCTGCAGTAAAACTTTTGAGCATGATCGACATCGATCGCAATTGGATGCTGAACGTTGACACTCGGGCTCGTGAGCTCGTGAGCTACGTTTACAGTCACCCGTTCCACGATTTAGACGGAATGTGCTGTATTTTGCGAGAGTGTTGCTGCCTCGTTGTCGAAACACTGTACTTGAGTTTTGCCAACTGATGCTGATGCGTCCTAGAAGACTCGTGTCTCTACAAAGAATGCTATCACTTAGACAAAAGATTGCCACCCAATCAGCCGACTTACGGCGTGCTAGACAGTGAACTCTCGTTCGCTCCAACCGAATCCGAGTAATTTGAATCTATTTGCAGAGCGGTGGAGATCGACCATAACAGGACGATGTCATGCTCCAGGCGTCTTAGCGAAGTAATTCTACGAGGCAAATATTATTCAGATTCGGTGGCCTCGGAAGAGTAGCGAAGTGCTCACCCTGATGTACTTGTGACTCGTGAGGGAGAGTGGGAGGTTGGAGAACCTTGGTCTTCTGATCATGACAAGTACGTAGATTGCAATCTAGCCACACTTCGTCGATTCATACCTCGCAGAACGAAACTCTGATATCGATATGATCATACAATATACATCATTGAAGTTCGAGGGTGAGAGAAAAGAGAGATGTGATGAGAGGTGATGAGAGGAAAACAGACGTATGGTACGAGACTGAGAGAGAGCAATTAGAAACAGGAAGAAGTCGTAAGAACAGAGAGAATGAGAGAGAGAGGAGAGAAGAGAGGAAGCACAGAGCATGGACAGAAAAGAGACACGAGGGGATGGTCAAGAAAAGCTGCGGTACGGTACGTGTTTGAGTGTGGTGTGTGTGCAGGAGGATGATGAGGATGACGAGGATGATGAATGACGATGTGAAGAGCGGCGAGGAGGGCGGAGTTTTCGATGAAGACGCGCGAGATGTGGAAGTAGAGGATAAAAACAACAACAACACTAACAACTACAGCGAGCAGTGACTCCCCTCGTACATCAACTCAACTTCAACCCCAGACAGCCGGTAGGCTTTACTGCCAATACCCTTGCGGCTGCCTAGGCTGGTACGAATAGAATCCATTCCCCTCCGATGCGCCTTGGGGATACCCCAAATGCGCCTGGGGCCCACCTTGACCCTGACCCTGTTGACCCGACGCACTCGGGGGCGCACCACCACCCCCTCCGGCACTCGACGCGAACCTCTGCCCAGAATAGAAGCTTCCCTGCTGCTGAGGCTGCACGCCGCCTGCGCGTCCCTGAGGCGCCTGACTAACACCGACCCCGCCTTGGCCAACACCGACACCAGGCCCGCCGACGTCCTTGACACCGACGTTCCCGCCGTAAGGCTTATACGATGTTTCGGGTGACCCGCCTGTACCGCGTTGGCCGAGCTGTGGACCGGAGGTCGGTCCAGCAGATTGCCCAAGACCCATGAACCCTTGCATGCTCTGTGCGCTGTTCCCGTACAGCTGCTGGTGCTTGCTGTACTCGTTGGACGGGATGCTGCTCACACTCTGGTTGTGACTGTGTTGGCCATGGTACCCGATCTCGTCGTACGCATTCGAAGGGTGCTGCTGGCCGTACAATCCCTGACCATACGGGCTCTGAGGCTGCGCCGATGCAGGTCCTTGCTTACCCGCAGGCGAGGGCGCGGACTGAGGTCCTGGCGGGCCCTGGAACACCGTCGGGTACTTGACGAACGGTTGCGGGACGGTGTAACCAGAATTGTAGGGAGTGCCATAGTATTGGTTCTGGGGGAAGGGATAGTAGTAAGGTAGGGGAGGAGGATATTGCTGTGGGCCTTGGCCACCAGGCTGGCTCTGGGTGCTGGATTGGACGGATTGAGGGAGCTGTTGAGATGGCTGAGAGCTGCTGGGAGTGAGGCCGGGAGCACCGTGCGTCTGCTGAGGAGCACCGGGGAGACCCTTGATGTCCTCGTGGCCAAGTACGTTGCGGTTGTTGAAGCCAGGGTTACCGGAGTACGAGTCGTAGAACGTCTACAACCGCGTTGTCAACTTCACGACGTGATGAAAAAAAAAACCAAAGCGACTCACCCGCTGGTTGTCGCCGTAACCGTAGTCGCTCTGCCCAAAGTTGCCAAGGTGCG